>CM040435.1:75123391-75275891 GCA_022702705.1 Papilionanthe hookeriana x Papilionanthe teres | reverse complement strand
TATATATATATATATATATATATATATATATATATATATATATATATATATATATATATATATATATATATTTATATATATATACCTATATATATTTATTTATAATTTATTTATTATTAAATATTTTTATAATTAAATTATATTTATAAATAACATACTATACTTAAAATATACTATACTTAAATATAATTAAATATATATATATATATATATATATATATATATATATATATATATATATTTATATTTATATATATACCTATAATATACTATACATAAAATATTTAAAATAAATAAATATATATATTAAGAAAGGGCTACAAGAGGCCTCCTTCATGTTTCTGTGGAAACATTAGTACATAACCATGGTTATGTGGCCCCAAACACCTAACAAGTCAAAAGTCTTCTCCAAAAAAACAAAACAAAAAAACTGCATAAGAAAGATACAACTACAAACATTCCACCGAACCAAATCGACCATCAATAGTTCAGTCTGAGATAGGAAGCAGCTATGAGATCAGCAGCAATGAGAAGTTTGAGTTGGGAAGGGGGGTGGTAGATAAAGACAACCTGGAGGAGAGGGCACCGGCTTTTGCAAGCCAGTTAGCAGGTTTATTTCCTTCTTTGAAGTTGAACTGAAAGCAGACTTTGAGTTGGATTTTAAGTATCTGAATCTTATGGGTCCAGCAATTATGATGCCAGTTAAGAGTAGTGTTGTTTTCAATCATCTGAAACATCTCTTGAAAATCTCCCTCCAGAATTAGGGAGGTCCAATGTAGCTTCACTGCCAACTTCTTAGCCCAAAAACTGCTTGTAATTCAGAATCTAAAGCATCTGTTGCCACTATGGGGCCCTGAAAAACATCAGACACACCCCCTGCTGGTTTTTGAAAATGCCACCCATGCCAACATTTCCAGTTTTATAACTACCATCTGTATTCACTTTGACCCGATTATAGCTTTGGGAAACCAAAATACCTTGGTGATATTGGGGGGCATGTTGGTTTGAGAGGAGGTAATGATGCAAATGTTTGGGAAGTTCTTGAATTTAATAAGCTTCGCAAGTAGGACATGCGGTGACCAGCTACGATCTTCTCCTTAATAAGCACATTCTCAAAAATTGCCTTATTTCGGCCATCCAAATGAACCAAGCAGATGAGGAGGGGAGAGCGACGAGTACCAGCATTGTTCCAATCAGCCCAGCAAGTGATTAGATTATCCCATTGTAAATTTAATGTGTTGGGTTGAGTCTGCTGAAGAAGATTAGACCAGACCTTTTGGGAGAAACTGCAAGCAAAGAATAGATGAGTAATGGATTCTTCCTCCTTATGGCATAAACTGCAGCAAGAAGGTCCTATGAGCCGTTTTAGTTTTAAGATATCATCAGTGGGTAGGAAGTGGTTGAAAGTCCTCCAGCAGAAGGAAGCCATAGAAGGAGAAAGATAGTTCCCCTAGAAAATCTCTCCCCAGGGTACTGCATCCCAATTAAACAGTTTAGTGTAGATAGCTTTGGAAGAACTTTGGTTTTTAATAGATGGCCATTCAGCAGTGTCAGGTCTGGATTTATCAAATGGAATAGTGGTGATCTTCTGTACAGAAGGGGCCATCAGGATGGAATGAAGAAAGGAAGTGGACCAGTTGTCACCCTCCCAACAATCAGCTGCCAAAAGGTTAATGTTGCTGATAGGGGTGCTTGGTTGTAACCAATCTTGGGGGCACCAGTGATCCAGCCAGAAATTAATGATGCCTTTACCCAAAGGCCAAATATAGAGCTGTTCAGCCACCTGTCTGTTTTTTACTATAGCTTTCCAAATTTTGGGGTCCCCTAATTTAAGGGTAACCAAGGAAGTGTGGGTATGCTTACAGTATTTTCCCATCAGGAAATTAGCCCAGAGGAGTCTCGGGCTCTAAAATTGATCCATAGCTTGCAATGGTTCACTTGAATCATTTGGTTTAAGCCTTTAAAACCCGCACCACCAGTCCCATTCAGGCTTAACCATTTTCTGTTAGGATGCCCAATGTATCTGCTTCCTTTTACCAGCCCAGAGAAAGTGGTTAAAAGCCCTTTCTAATTGCACTTGGGTGTACTTTTTCATGGCGGTCATCTGCATAAGATAGTTAGGGATGGTAGTAAGGATGCTTTTAAGTAAGTTAAGTCTTCTCCAAGATGATAAATAAATGTAGGTCCAATTAGAGAGATAAGTGCAGATCTTGTTATGTGTATCATCAAAATGGGCCTGCTTTGTTCTGCCAATGTTGAGCTGAACCCCCAAATATTTGATAGGTAAGGTTGTACTGAAAAAGCCAGTGTGATTGAGAGCCCACTGTTTAGTGTCCTGAGACACCGTCTTAGAGAATAATATTTGACACTTAGCTTTATTAAAACTAAGGCCGGATCGTTCTCGAAAAATTTGGAGGCACTTATAAATGTAGGTCGCGACCCTTTTAGAAGCATTGGAGAAAAATCATGACATCATCTCGCATATATTAGATGAGAAATAGGAATGTTGGATCCGTGATGATATCTAACACCGTCGATGATTATTTTGCAAATGATTAAGCATTGAGGAGAAGTGGTCCATGGCAAGAATAAAGAGAGTGGGGGAAAGGGGGTCCCCCTGCTTAAGGCACCTGGTAGCAGAAAAAGGCCCCCGTCTGGAACCGTTTATCAGAAGGGAGTGGAAATTATTGCTAAGCCAACTTTGAATCAAATTACAAAAACTTTCATTGAAACCACTAGCTGACAACACCTCTAAAATGAAATCCCACGTGATAGTATCATAAGCCTTCCCGATGTCCAATTTGTAGATTAGATTACCCCCTACTACTCGCTTGTTTTGGTCCGGGAGCAATTCTAGGGCTAACAACACATTATCGAAATGGACCCGCCTTTAATGAATGCTTGATTGATTCGTATTGATAATTTTATTTTAATGAGGCTGAATCCTTATGACAAAGATTTTGCTAATTATCTTGCTTATAACTGAGGTAAGACTGATGGGTCTGAATTGATCCTAACTACTCAGTTCAGTGTTCTTTGGAATAAGGACAATATTGGAAGAGCGAAAGAAATAAGACATTTCCTTCCCATGGAAAAAACTAATAATTGCAGCAATAACCTCAGCTTTAATAACAGTCCAGGCTTTTTGTAGAAATCAGCAGTGAAACCATCAGGTCCAGCCGATTTAGAGCTGTCAATGCTGCAGAGGGCTTGCCAGATTTCAGCTTCAGTGGGAGGTTCAGTGAGGGATAATGAATTGATATAATGGAAATGGTCCTGTAAGCTGGTGGGGGTGATCTGAACCCTACCAACTGAGGGTTGGGATATCAGGTTATGAAAATACCTGATAGCACTCCTTCCAATCTCCAAATTGTTCTTCAGCCAAACCCCATCCTCATCCTTTATGTTGTGAATGATGTGTTGACCTCATTTTTGATGAGGTCTTTTCTCTCCTCTCTCTTAAGTAATTAGGATCTAGCATTAGGCTTTCCCTTTAACTATCTTAGAGGACTAGAAATGAAACCCACCACTTAGAAATTTAAACAACTCTTAACTCCCTGTGACCCACTTTTTGTATGTTTGCAATTTATGTTAATAGCAACGACACCAAAAACTTGATCCCGATTTAATATATATATATTTAATTTTATGATGGAATGTATAATGTGGATTCTATACAAGTATACGTATCGTATCAAGTAATACAGGGCTCTAGTGGAGTCCTGGTTATCGATCCCATAGGGAAGTTTTTAACAGATTTGTATCAGCTAAATTTAAAGGAATTACTTACTAATATAGTATACGGAAATTTAGAATAATTAACTAAAACAAACTAAAGTAAACTAATGCTTTAAATAAAGTTGATTTAAAAGATTTCAGAAAAAGTATCATTCTCCTTGTTTTTAGAAAATTAAGTGAAAGATGAATTCAAATAGAATTTTTTTTTATTGTATTGTGACAAATAGGAGCATTCCTATTCTTTACCCTTTGGTTCAGGTGCAAAGAACATTGACTAATCCTATGTTTGAGTACTGAATGCGGCTAAGTCGGGAGAATCTT
Organism: Papilionanthe hookeriana x Papilionanthe teres; assembly: GCA_022702705.1. Classification (NCBI taxonomy): domain Eukaryota; kingdom Viridiplantae; phylum Streptophyta; class Magnoliopsida; order Asparagales; family Orchidaceae; genus Papilionanthe; species Papilionanthe hookeriana x Papilionanthe teres. Next base: position 75,271,832 of record CM040435.1, on the reverse strand, counting down.
GGTTGCCACTTCGAGTTCCCACGTTCCCCTCACCCGAGGGCTAACATCTACACTTCAGCTCTCAAACAATATGACCAAATTGAATATTTTAATTTGTCACACTAAAATGTTCAATTCTACGTCCGATAAATAATATTTCCCTATTTATTTGCATCCTCCTTCCAAGGCTTTTGACTTCCCTGAATATTGGATGTAATCTTTACTATAGTTGATAATTCAACATATTTTAACAATTCAATGAGCCAGATTGAAAGTAAATTAAGTTTTAAGTAAAAATTATCACAATTTATTTTAATATTTTAGGCACTTCTATTTAATTTCATCAATTCACATAATTTCATAAACAAGGAGAAAGACTAAGAAAACTACTCGAATGCATGAGAATTAAACAAAGCATGGATTTCATTTAAAGTTAACTACAATAAACAAAGATACTTATCTTAATTTCCTCCCAAGCGGACTCCTTGAAGTTCCTTTGACTTTTCCTTCCGATACGACACACTTCTAAACTCACTAATTACACTCTAAAACTCTTAAAATAAACACCAAGTAGACACTAATACTCTCTAAATAAACACACACACATAAATAGACACCAAAAAGAGACACTCTAGAAACACGAATTCATCCTCTATTTATAAAGGTAGACAAAGGTCAAAGGGGTACTTAAGGACCTCTTCAAAAAAGTGTCCAGGTTCAATGTATCTGACATTTTGAACAATCTCGCCATCGGCGAGAAACGACCTCGCCATCGGCGGGGCTTCTAAAAGGTCTCCAAACCGCGCGATCTCGCTGTCGGCTGGCTCGGGCTCGCTGTCGGCGAGGTAGTTATAAATCCTTCAGAAATTTTCTTAATAATCTCGCCGTCGGCGGGCTCGATCTCGCCGTCAGCGACATAGTTCATTTTGCATGAATTTCTTCCTTTTTGATCCAAATTTGCTCCATTTCATGCTTTTTGCTTTCATCACTTATAAATCTTCATTCCTGCAATAAAATAAAGAAAATACCTTTCTTTAAAGTGCAATTTCACAAAAAATAGGTATGAATTTCTTAACATATTTCTCTGTGATCAAAATCCCCCAAACTTAATTATTGCTTGTCCTCAAGTAATTTTAGTACTAAATAAAAATAAAAATAATGATTTCTGTAATAGAACTTTTTAATTCAAATCAACTATGAATTTAAATTAAATAATACTATAGTAAAGTTAAATAGAAATATTTTTAAGTAATTAAATTAATTTTATAGATATAAGATTATTTAATTATCAGATCTAAGATTTCTAGCTCTCTATTTATTTCAGGAAAGACTATATTTAAAAGAGTAATTTACTTAAGATATTTAGATGATAGGAAGTTCAAGAAAACACTATTTAGTAAAATACTAATCCATATGTATAAGTTTTTAAATATATTTGAGTTTTACCCTTTAGGTTGATTTCATTGAAGCCAATTTTTGATAAGGCATCTCCTCAAGCTTCTCCTCACTTATATTTTTCTTTTCTTCTCTTCTCTCTTTTCTTCTTTTTGGATTGATTTTCAATCATTCTCTTTTTCTTTTTCAAGTGAGGATTACTGTATCTGGATAGCCTGTTAATAATTTTGAACTTCAACTTTCTCTTCCTAAATTTGAAACATAAAATATTTCTTTGCTTATATGTATTTCATAGCCTTTACTTCATTGAGTTTCAATCTCTTCTTTTTCATTTAAATACTTAATAATTTCAATTTTAGAATATAGTTTCCCTTTAAATAATTTACTATATTCTTATTTCTTTTAACCAAATATCTTATTCTATTAAATAATTGAATTACTAAAAACATTTTTTTTAACTTTCTATAATAATTAAATAAAGTAATTCATGTTTATTGAATTGAAAAATTACTATAGAAAAATCATTTGATAATAATTTTTGAAAATAGAAATTGAGAACAATTTAATAATTAAATTTGAATTTTTCCTCCCCCAAACTTAAATTTTTCTATCTATTTTTAAATGGTGAAAAGGAAAATATACAATGAATCATACCTTTGAGCTTTATGTATTTCTTTTTTTTGAAATTTTGCAGGCTTTTTCATTATTTAAAGAATCTGTACTGTTAGTATTCTTCCACATATATAATATTTAAAAGAAAGTGCAGTGATAGGAAATTTTTAATAAGTATAAACACAACAAATGAAAACTTAATCTATTACTACACATACAATCAACTAACCTACTTTAAACAAATTAAAACAATCTAAACAATATTAAAAGTTCACAACTTATAAAAACTTAATCAACATATTAAATAAAAACTAACATCCTATCTAAAAGAAAAATTGCAAACTAACTTAACACACATAAAAGTCTAACGTTATAGCATAAGCAAACAAACAAACACATCAAAGCCATAGTCCACAGAAAGTACGGAATAATTACATACAGAACAATAAAGTTTTCAAAATAACAATTAATCTAATCAAACTAAACAAAGTCTCTAATCTTCCGCATCAAAATCCTGAGCTATATCATATCCCCGATCTCCAGTCGAGAAGGTCGAGCGAGGTGTCATTGTGTGTAAGCGGGGGCACTCGGAAAGACAACATCTAAATCACCACTCCTATATCGACGTTCGAGCCTCATAATATGCAATTTCATACTGCGAATGTCGACTGGAGATATTCACTATCATAATCGTGTCTTCTTTCCAAGCCATCAATCCTGTGGTCTATATGCTCAAATCTTCTTTCCATATTCTCTCCAAATTGTTCAAAACTCTTTCTACTCAGGGTCAGCTCATTCATCAGATCTTGAAGGGTAGGAGTGGTGTACTGAGGGTGTTCATAACTAGTAGAGGGTATATCTCTACTTGAAGAAGGTACATAATCCCTTGTCCCAGATCTCCATCCTTCGTGGGATTCATATTTCTTTATATTAGCCTGAGTAATGGGTTTCATAGGTTTAACCCATTCCTCATCATCTCTTGCCTCTACCCTAGATAATTGGCAGAGTGCATAGATAAGACCAGGATGTCCTAGTCCTCCTCCACTTTCACTTCTTAAGGTGGCTAATATATTCTTATAAATTACATTTCCCACATTAATGCTTTTTTGGTTCTGAATACAGAAATTCAGAACTGTTCTATCTCTTGTTACCTCACTATGGTGGTAGGTAGGTAACAAAGTAGAACAAATAAAATAGTGCCAGGCTTTTGATGTTGCATTTAACATAGAAAGAGGAAAATTTACCCTTTCTCGCTGCTTTATCTTCCAGACGCCTTTCCCATCAGTGGGAAAGTCGATCACCTCTTCTAGTGGTCCTTCCATAGTTCCAAATGTATCATACTCACTGGTGTAGGTGTCTCGTGCCTCGTAATAAGCATTTATTCTTGCAGCGCTGAATTCCACAAAAAATCCTCTAATCTTAACTGGTGCATCTTCAGCCTGTGTCAGGTTCGCATAAAATTCCTTTACCACTTCTGTAGCGGCTCTATTGGTCACGAAACAGAAATTTTTCCATCCTCGTTCCCTAATGATTCGCTCAACTTCTCCTCTAGGACTTTTGAAAACTCGATCTTGAATGCATGTTCTGGTTTGAATATTGTGAAAATATCTTGATTGTGCCATTGCATTCTCAAAACGAGTTTCGTCGTAATCCAATCGTCACTTTTGTCGTGGAGCCATTTTCGATATGTGAAATTTGCAAAAATCTTAACTAAACTCCTAAATATTCCTAAGAAGGCTTCCTACAACCTCTAAAATCCATTTAAATCAATTTCCATGAATTTCTTCTAAGTATTTTCTCTACATTTCGAATTTTTTCAAAATTTCCCAATGTAGAAGAAATCCATAGTGAAAATGAAAAATTTTTGCATAGGAGTGAAGCTCTTACCAAGGGAAGATGAAATCTGGTGTCAAAAAGTGTTGAAATCGCCTCAAATCTAAGATCTCTCAAGCCCTAGGTCGTTTTTTTCTAAGTTTTGAGGAAGGGGATGATGAATAGTGTCGGTTGACTGGTCAAATATAGGTCTTTTCACGATCTCACTGTCGGCGAAATTTTTCTCGCCGTTAGCAAGCTAATTAATTTGACAAAGGCAAAAGTTTCGGGAAAAATCCACCGTCGGTGAGCTCGTTCTCGCTGTCAGCGGGATTTCCCTCGCTGTCGGTGGGATAATTCTCGCCGTCGGCGAGATCCAAAAATTTTAAATTTTTGAAATTCGTCAATCATTTTCAACCTCGATTTGCCCTTAATCAATCTTCCGATCACTTAATTTAATAATTTAGTATGAAGATTAGATACTTATACTCACAAAAAGTTCACACAACACAAACAATATAATTTTATATATGAAATCCATGAGGCTTACAATCTTCACACTAACAACTAACAACATACTTAACTTAAATGTCCAAATCCATAATACTCGAGCATCGCAATCCACACCACAACACTCTAAATGCTCGAGACATAACAATTACATATAATCTCATAAAATCCGAGATGATCGAATCAAAGTTCGACTCATAATAAAACCTAAATCCAAATCAACACATATATACACAAATATATGACATAAGATAGAAATCTTTCCTACTCCTCAGTGTCTGAACTATCATCCTCTCTGATATTCCCGATGCGACGCAGGTGCACAAATAAATTGTAGAAAGGCCTGAAAGGGAGTGCACGGTAGATTCTTCATTAATCCACCCTTTCTGTCTCAATAAATGAATAAAAATGGCCTCCAGATGTCCAGTATGATCAAAGTGCTCCTTCATCCTCTAGTCAATGTGATCAAACATATCAGAGATATTGTCGATGGAATTCATCACATTTTGCAACTCTTTCTCCAATCCTTTAATCTTTTTCAGAATGAAATTTGTTTTATCGATAAGGGGCCTCACTAAAGGATTGTTCCGTGATGCTCTATCAGAAATAATGGTAATCTCATCATTGTTATCCAAAGTTGGAAACATATCCGTAGGATCAAGTGGTTTCCATGGCAAAAGTACCTTTTCCCAAGCCTCATATGAAACTTGGTATTGACTGCATAAAGCAAATATAGTCGATGGGTGTCCAAGTCCATGTACTGACCCATGCACAATCAATCCCAATGCAGACTTTACTATAATTCATTCAACATCGATAGGTAGTCCAATTTAAATACTGTAATTTAATATAGCGCATTCCTTTGAAACCTTATTTACCCTCATAGTGGGTAATAATTTTGATAAGATGAAGAAATGCCAATGCTTCGAGACAGGTTAAGAAGTGATGCAGAAAAACTGACATACCCGTCTTCGCGCAACTCCCAATCATCAAGTTCATCGGTCGGGTATCTATAAATGCTGGTTCATATTGTATCTTGAAGGCACAAAGTTTGAATAATGACGGACAGGGCTATTCTCTATAGAAAATAATTCATTTACCCTTGAAGGAGTAAATGTTACCCATCTTCCTCTGACGTAGACATTTCCATTGTTGATCGCATGTAGATTAGAGTAAAACTCTTTAACTACAGGAATAACTACAACGGATGTCGTATAGCAAAATACCTCTCAATGCCGCTGCACGATCATTTCTTCAATTTTTGTGGTGGAATTCTCTACTCCTCTGTTAACAAATCCCCTTTCTTTAATAAGTCGCTTCTTCATCAAGACTTTGTTGAAGATATGCTGTGCCTCCGAACTGACGAATTTTCTTCGATTAAAAACTCCAGTTTTTGTGGTTTCTAAGAGTTTGGTGGCCATTTTGGATTGAAAGGAATGGTCTCTAGTCGTTTCTAAGGAAGAAAACAGTGTAAAAAATGAATTTGGGATGGTTTTCTATAAAGAAATGGCTTAGAACCGTCCAAAACCGCACGAAAATTCTTAAGAAATCAAATTTTCAACTGCCTCGCCGTCGGCGAGCTAGTTGTAAAACTGAAATGTTATAAGGCGCCGATTTCGCTGTCGGCGAGAATCGACCTCGCCGTCGGTGAGATTTCGTAAAATTGCCTAATTTCGCTCTAATTCAAATATTTTCTGATCTCATCATATAGGTTCGAAGTTGTGATGATTTTAATTAAAAATTTCAGTAGTAAGATTTGTTTAAATAATATAGACTCACTAATTTGTAGTTAATTAAAAATAAAAGACTACTATGGGTTGCCTCCCATAAAGCGCTTGGTTTAACGTCGTCAACCCGACCTAATTTCAGTTAGTAATCAGGTTGACTAAGTATTAAAACCTCTTTAAAATTTGGTCTTCTACCTTCGAAATACGGTTTTAATCTATGTCCGTTTACCTTAAATCTATGTCCTGTTTTTGGATATTCAATTTTTATAGTTCCATATGAAAATATTTGAGTTATGGTGAAAGGTCCTAACCATCGAGATTTTAATTTCCTAGGAAATAATTTCAATCTAGTATTATATAGCAAAACCTCTTGTCCTGGTTCAAAATTTCTCTGATTAATCTTCCGATCATGCCATAATTTCATCTTTTCTTTATAAATCCTATCATTATCATATGATTCATTCCTTAATTCTTCTAATTCATTTAATTGCAACAATCTCTTCTCACCAGCTTCTTTCATATTATAATTAAATTCTTTAATCGCCCAATATGCTTTATGTTCTAATTCAACTGGTAAGTGGCAAGTTTTTCCATATATAAGCCTGTAAGGAGTCATTCCAATCGGAGTTTTATAAGCAGTCCTGTATGCCCATAATGCAGTGTCTAGTCTTATAGACCAGTCCAATCTATTAGGGTTTACAGACTTTTCTAAAATACGCTTAATCTCTCGATTAGAAACTTCAGCTAATCCACTAGTTTGTGGATGATAAGCAGTTGATATCTTATGAACAATATTATATTTTTCTACTAGTTTGTCAATATATTTATTTCTAAAATGAGTTCCTCCGTCAGTGATAATCGCTCTCGGCATTCCAAATCTAGTAAAAATATTTTTCATTAAAAATTTTGAAACACTTTTAGCATCACACCTAGAGTAAAGCTTGCGCTTCGATCCATTTGGAAACATAATCAACAGCTACTAATATATATGAGTTTCCAAATGAAGGAATAAAAGGTCCCATGAAATCTAATCCCCAAACATCAAAAATTTCAACTTCTAATAAAAAATTCAGAGGCATTTCATTTCTTCTTGATATATTTCCTACTCTTTGGCATTTATCGCAGGTTTTTATATATCTGTATACATCTCTAAATAGAGTAGGCCAGTAGAATCCTGATTGTAGAATTTTATACGCAGTTTTATCAATCCCAAAATGTCCTCCAAAATCGAATCATGACATTTTTGAATAATTGGTTCGAGTTTCTTCATAAGGCACGCATCTTCTAATAATTAGATCCTTACATTGCTTATATAAGTATGGTTCATCCCAAAAGTATGTTTTAGTATCATGAATGAATTTTTTCGGTTGTTGCAAAGTTAACATAGGTGGTAAAATGTCACTTACAATATAATTTACTATATCAGCATACTAAGGTATTTTCCACTCATTTATATTATAAAGTTGTTCATTAGGAAAACTGTCTAAAATTTCATTATCAGTATCAGATAATTCATGATTTTCTAATCTTGATAAATGATCCACAATTTGATTATCAGTTCCCTTCTTATTAACGATCTCAAAATCAAATTCTTGCATTAATAATATCCATCTAATTAATCTTGGTTTAGAATCTTTCTTTTGCATTAAATACTTAATAGCAGAGTGATCTGTATGCACAATACATTTAGTTCCTATTAGGTAATGCCAAAATTTATTAAAAGCATATACAACTGCTAATAATTCTCTTTTAGTAACTGTATAATTTATTTCAGCATCATTTAGAATTTTACTGGCATAATATATAACTTTGAAAATCTTATTATATCTTTGCCCAAGAACTGCTCCTATAGCATAATCACTAGCATCACACATAAGCTCAAATGGTTTCTCCCAATTAGGTGAAACTATTATAGGTGCTTGTAATTAATTTATCTTTTAATAATTCGAAAGCATTCAGGCATTCAGTTGTAAATTCAAATTTTTTGTCCTTTTCAAGAAGTTGGCATAGAGGTTTAGTAATTTTTGAAAAATCTTTTATATAGTGTTTGTAGAATCCAGCATGTCCAAGAAAACTTCTTACCCCTTTCACCGTAGTTGGAGGTGGTAATTTGGCTATAACTTGAATTTTTGCAGGGTCTACTTCCATGCCCTTTTCCGAAATTTTATGCCCTAATACAATGCCGCCTGTAACCATAAATTTTCATTTTTCCCAATTAAGAACTAAATTTGTTTTCTCACATACTTCAAATACTTTTTCAAGATGATTTAAGCATGTGTCAAATGTTGTTCCAAATACAGATAAATCATCCTTAAATACTTATATTCCATTATTAATTAAGTTACTAAATATAGACATCATACATCTCTGGAATGTTGCAGGTGCATTACATAATCCAAAAGGCATCCTTCGAAAAGCGAAAGTTCCATAAGGACTAGTAAATGTAGTTTTCTCTTGATCCTCAGGAGCAATTTGTATTTGATGATAACCGGTGTATCCATCTAAGAAACAAAAATACTTATGCCGACTAATCTATCTAACATCTGGTCTAGAAATGGTAAAGGGAGTGATCTTTCTTGGTGGTCGTGTTTAATTTTCTATAATCGATACATATTCGCCATCCAGGTAACTTGTCTTATTGGGATAAGATCATTATTTCATTAGCTTTTACGGTCAGTCCTCCTTTCTTAGGCACACAGTGAATTGGGCTTACCCAAGCACTGTCAGAAATAGGATATATAATACCATTATCTAACCATTTTAAAATTTCTTTCTTGACTACTTCTTTCATTATCTGGTTTAATCTCCTTTGGGGATCTACTTTAGGCTTATGTTCATTATCTAAAATAATTACGTGCATACGGATTGAAAGACTAATTCCTTTAATATATGCTAAAAGTCCAACCAAAAATTTTCTTATATTTTTTTAAGGTATTTAAAAGTTTTTGTTCTTGAGATTCATTTAATTCGGATGAAATAATAACTGGTAGAGTTGAAGAATTACCTAAGTAAGCATATTTCAAATGATTAGGTAACATTTTTAACTCAAGTTCGGGAGGTTTAATAATCGATGGAACTATATTTTTTTCGGTGTTTTCGTATTATCCAAAAATTCAAATTTCTCTTGAATATAATCTAGTTCTTCATTTATATCGGCTTTTTCAATTAATTCAGTATTTTCTTTTTCTAATTTTTCTTCATAATATTCCTTAAAATGTTCTTTTTGTAAATGATTGAGTACTTCCATTCGAAAACACTCATCATCTTTTTTTAGTGCAGGATATTTGATTGATTTAGCAATATTAAAAGTTACTTTTTGGTCATTTACTCTCATAGTTAATTCTCCTTTCTGAGCATCAATCATAGCTTTCCCGAGTGGCTAAAAATGGTCTTCCTAAAATGATAGGAATTTCTTTATCTTCTTCCATATCTAAAACAATAAAATCTACGGGGAAGATAAATTTATCCACTTTTACTAAAACATCTTCAATAACTCCCTTAGGATATGTAACAGAACGATCAGCTAACTGAAGGGTTAGTGAAGTAGGTGAAATTTCTCCCAATTCTAATCTCTTAAAAATTGATAGAGGCATTAGATTGATGCTTTCTCCTAAGTCACACAAAGCTTTTCCATAGAATTTTTCTCCAATAGCGCGGGGTATAGTGAAACTACCGGGATCTTTTAATTTTTCAGAAGCTTTTTCTGAATAATAGTACTACACTCTTCACTAAGTGCGACCGTTTCATTATCGGTAAATTTTCTTTTTTTATTTAGAATATCTTTCATGAATTTTACATAGTTTGGCATCTGTTCTAAAGCTTCTACGAAAGGAATATTTATTGTTAATTTCTTTAGAATTTCAAGAATTTAGCAAACTGTTTATCTTTTTTATGTTGAATTAGTCGTTGAGAGAATGGTGGTGGAGGTTTTTCAACAGAAATTTTCATTAGTATTAAAGGATTTTCTATGTTTGGATCTTGTTGATTCTTTTCCTTTTCGATTTCCACTTCCTCTTTTTGACTTTCAAGTTCTTTCTGAATTCGAGGTTCTAATTCTTTTCCACTTCGTAATTGTATCGCTTTAATTTGTTCATTTCCTTTGTCTTTGGGATTTATTTCCACATTACTAGGGAATGTTCCAGGTATTCTATTATTAAGCGTGGTAGTGATATGTCCAAGTTGAGTTTCAATATTTTTAATAGCTGTTCCTTGATTTTGTAATTGATTTCCTTGTATTTATAATTGATTTCCTTGATTTTGTAATTGATTTCCTTGATTTTGTAAATGTTGACCCATATTTAATACTAATTCTTCTATAGATAATTTCTTATCTTTAAATTGTGGGTTATTATTATTAAATCCAGGTGGATAATTAGGTTTATAATTAGAATTTCCTTGATTAGAGGGATTTCCTATTGGTTGTGTTAAGTTGTTCATCCATGGTTGATTAGTTTTATTATTATTCCAATTAAAATTAGGATGATTTTTCCATTCAGGATTATAGTAATTTGCATAAGGATTATTGGGTCTGTTATTAATAGCATTTATAGTTTCATGATGAGATTGGGATTCTATAAGTTGTCCAGATGAGTTTTCTTCTAATATAGTTAGAGAGTAATTCATTCCAAAATGATCTAATTTTTTAGATATAGCAGCGATTTGCGAAGCTAACATAGATATAGCATCATTTTCATGAATACTGGCTATCTTTTTCGGATTCATTCTATCAGCAGGCCATTAAAAATTTTTGGTAGCCATTTCTTCGATTAGTGCATAGGCTTCATTAAATGGTTTTGACATTAATGATCCTCCAACAGCAGCATCGATGATTGATCTTAAAGATCCTACTAATCCATTATAGAAAGTTTGAATAATTAACCAATCTGGCAACGCATGATGTGGGCATTTCCTAAGAAGTTCTTTAAATCTCTCCTGTGCTTCATATATTGATTCTCCATCAAGCCGACTAAAAGAAGTTATATCATTTCTAAGCTTAGCGAGTTTTAGATGGTGGAAAATATTTGGATAGAAATCTTTGTGATAACTCTCCCCAAGTTTTAATAGATCCAGGTGCTAACGAATTTAACCACATTTTAGCCTTATCCCTTAAAGAAAAAGGAAAAATTCTCTAATAGCATCGTTAGATACGCCTTCATATTTGAAAGTAGCACATAGTTCTAAAAAACTAGCAAGATGTAAATTAGGATCTTCAATAGGTAAACCACTAAATTGATTGTTTTCTACTATTTGGATAATTGCAGGTTTAAGTTCAAATGAGTTAGTAGCTACATCAGGGTTTTGAATAGTTAAATGAATTTCATCTAATGTAGGGTTGGCATAATCTCTTAATGGTCTCTGTTGATTGATATTTTCATTTTCAGGAATATTCGATATTTGTGTTAAATTTATAATTTCTCTTTTTTGTTTTCTAATTCTTTTAATTGTACGCTCTAATTCTGAATCGTAAGGTATTAAATTTTCGTTTCCAAATTTTCGCATACAATTTTATAAAATAAATTTTAAAATAGTCCATTACTCTAGTAAATAATTTCTTTACTTCCCCGGCAACGACGCTAAAAACTTGACCCACTTTTTGTATGTTTGCAATTTATGTTAATAGGAACGACACCAAAAACTTGATCCCGCTTTAATATATATATTTGATTTTATGATGGAATGTATAATGTGGATTCTACGCAAGTATACGTATCGTATCAAGTAATACAGGGCTCTAGTGGAGTCTTGGTTATCGATCCCACAAGGAAGTTTTTAACGATTTGTATCAGGTAAATTTAAAGGAATTACTTACTAATATAGTATACGGAAATTTAGAATAATTAACTAAAGCAAACTAAAGTAAACTAATGCTTTAAATAAAGTTGATTTAAAAGATTTCAGAAAAAGTATCATTCTCCTTGTTTTTAAAAAATTAAGTGAAACATGAATTCAAATAGATTTTTTTTTATTGTATTGTGAAAAATAGGAGCATTCCTATTCTTTACCCTTTGGTCCAGGTGCAAAGAACATTGACTAATCCTATGTTTGATTATTGAATCTGCGGCTAGGCTGGGAGGATACCTGTTGCCACTTCGTAGCTCCCACGTTCCCCTCACTCGAGGGCTAACATCTACACTTCAACTCTCAAACAATAGGACCAAATTGAATATTTTAGTCTGTCACACTAAAATGTCCAATTCTACATTCGATAAATAATATTTCCCTATTTATTTGCATCCTCCTTCCAAGGCTTTTGACTTCCCTGAATATTGGATGTAATCTTTACTATAGTTGATAATTCAACATATTTTAACAATTCAATGGGCCAGATTGAAAGTAAATTAAGTTTTAAGTAAAAATTATCACAATTTATTTTAATATTTTAGGCACTTCTATTTAATTTCATCAATTCATATAATTTCATAAACAAGGAGAAAGACTAAGAAAACTACTCAGAATGCATGGGAATTAAACAAAGCATGGATTTCATTTAAAGTTAACTACAATAAACAAAGATACTTATCTTAATTTCCTCCCCAAGCAGACTCCTTGAAGTTCCTTTGACTTTTCCTTCCAGTACAACACACTTCTAAACTCACTAATTACACTATAAAACTCTTAAAATAAACACCAAGTAGACACTAATACTCTCTAAATAAACACACACACATAAATAAACACCAAAAAGAGACACTCTAGAAACACAAATTCGTCCACTATTTATAGAGGTAGACAAAGGTCCAAGGGGTACTTAAGCACCTCTTCAAAAAAGCATCCAGGTTCAATGTATCTGACATTTTGAACAATCTCGCCGTCGGCGATAAACGACCTCGCCGTCGGCGGGCTTCTAGAAGGTCTCCAAACCGCGCAATCTCGCTGTCGGCGGGCTCGGGCTCGCTGTCGGCGAGGTAGTTATAAATCCTTCAAAATTTTTTTTAATAATCTCGCCGTCGGCGGGCTCGATCTCACCGTCAGTGACATAGTTCATTTTGCATGAATTTCTTCCTTTTTGATCCAAATTTGCTTCATTTCATGCTTTTTGCTTTCATCACTTATAAATCTTCTTTCCTGCAATAAAATAAAGAAAATACCTTTCTTTAAAGTGCAATTTCATAAAAAATAGGTATGAATTTCTTAACATATTTTTCTGTAATCACCCTGTAAACCCCATAAGTTTGATTGTAAACCCCTAAGTCAATTGGAGGGTTAAGATCAAATGTGGAGGTTTAAAGGATGAGTTCCCTATAGGACTCTTTGGCCTTAGGACTACGATGGGTGGCCTGGTCTGGTGAGGGTTGACCTGCACACATTACACTTTCACACACATTCCAAATCCTAAAACCATTCATACCTAGTTTGACTTCCTGACTCATGTAGGTAATTCATATTGCTGGACCTTAACCCCTAGGCTCTTGGCTAAGAGGGTTAAGAACAACATAGTGAATGCCTCGAATGAGTCCTCTCATGGCTCTTATGGGCTTGATATGGCTTCATGGCTTAACCAAAGTGATTCCATTCTACTCAAACTTGATCAATCTTTATTTTTCCAAAATTTCAATTTTTGACCCCGGGGGCCATACACCCACCAAACTTACTAAATGTCCTTGAAACTATCCAAAATTTGCAATATCACCTAAATTACCCAAAATTCCTCAAAACCAATCCTAAACATTTCCCCCCATTCAAATTGATCACCCTTAGCCAAATATACCAAAATTTCCAAAAGAACCCCCCAATACCCTCCAAATACCCAAAATGCCCTTCTTAACCAAAAAATCCATAAATTCCAAAAATTCCCATAAAATTCTAGAAAATCCCAAATATTCCTAATTTCATTTTGTTCAACTACACCATAGGCCAATTTTGTCAATTTAACCCACGTTTGACCAAAACCCCCAATTTGACCCATTCTTAACCCAAGTGGACCCAATGTCAAACCAAATCAACCCAATTGACCTCAATTTTGATCCAATCCAATTCTAAACTTCAATTCAATATCCCCAATATCAATCTAGACCAAATCCAAGCCCAATTTGATTAACATTTGGATCCAATTTCAATTTGAAGCTTAAGGCCCAATTTTGGCCCATGACCTAAACCTAGCCCAAACCAATCCAATTCAACCCCAATTGGCCCCAAATATTTTATAAAACCTTCCCAATATCCCCAAAAACAAAACCCTAACAAGATTTTCCCCAAATTTGAACCTAAACTCCACCCAAACCTAACCCAAAACCAAAATCCCCATTTTTGGCCTAAACCCAAACCTAACCCAAATGGGCCCAAATCTCAAAATCAAAGCCCAACCAAGGTTTAAAACTCTTTGTGACACTCTCATAAACATTTCTCAACAATAATTTTACATCAAATCCAACCTTAGCCCAACCGTAGCCCAAGTTAGCCCAATTTGACCCACTTTGGCCCCTTTACCAAAAAGCCTAAATTAAATCCAATTCCACTCCAAATGACACCAAACCTTTTCTAAAATGTTCATGACACATCCCTAAACTAAACCCAACATTTGTTTGGCCCAATCCTTCACAAAATTTCCATCCACCAATTTGTTTTCAAACCTAAAGGCCCACTTTCTTAAACCATTCTAAAAGCCCATTTTCACCAAATCCGAAGGCCCAAAATCAATTCAAAGCCTACATGACACTTTCACCTCATCATCCATTTGATTTAAATCACTCCCTAAGTTTCAAATTCATCATTAAACCTTTCTAAACTAAGCCATGTGCCATATTACCCCTAAATATCCAAAATCCTTAAAACCCATTTCCATGAAATTGACTAAGCTTGGCCCCAAGCCAAATGGAGCCATGGAGCCATGCACAAGCCATACGAAAGCCATGAGGAGCCCTTTCCACCTCACCAAACCCATTAATGGCAAAGGAGGGGATTACTTTCTTAAACCTTCACTAAAGTTTTTTAAACCCATTCATGTTACACTTTAACTAAAATTAGCCACATCACCTTGGATGGGGACTTCACCACCCCTTCCTAGCTGACCCAACTAATCCCCTTCAGCCCAAATCAGGTCATGGGGGGTGAACCTAGCCCAAATACATGAGTTGAGCCAAAACAAGACAAAATGAGCCTTCTCCCATTCCATTTAAA
Source organism: Papilionanthe hookeriana x Papilionanthe teres (assembly GCA_022702705.1). NCBI lineage: Eukaryota > Viridiplantae > Streptophyta > Magnoliopsida > Asparagales > Orchidaceae > Papilionanthe > Papilionanthe hookeriana x Papilionanthe teres. The sequence continues at coordinate 75,256,680 of CM040435.1, read as the reverse complement.
TCAAGCTCTTTACACATGTCCACAGCCAATTGCTTGCACCAAATTCAAGCCCTGACCTCCCTGACCCTGAGGGTGACCCATGCCTGGCCGGCCAGCCACCACAGTCGCCGGAAAACACCAGGCTGAGAGCACCCATTTGATTCAAAAATTCAATTCCTCCTTGCTGAGTTGTCCCAACTCAATTAGACACCATGGTTGTTCTTCCCTTGACCAGAGCAGCTGATCCCAAGCCTCAACTCCCCTGGGAGGCCCTCCAGCCATGTCTATTTAAACCCACCACCCTCTTGGCCAAAAAAGGTGATGAACCAGACCTAAACAAAACTCTGCCAAAATTGCTCCAGGACCTTCTCCTAACCTAGAGAAGTTGATCCCCACTGTTCTCCTGCCCTAAACTCCATTGATTGAGCTCAATTTTGGAGCTCAATTCTCAGCCCAAAACCAGGACATCTCTGAAACATCCACCAAAATCAAATTAAACTCACCCACACCTGCACAGGAACAAGAGAAGGAGTTCCCAGTGGAAGCCCCCTCACCAGGCCAGCCATTCTTTCTATCGGCCAAGCTTTGAAATCGGGCTTGGTGGAAGTTGTACCTAGGCAATTCCCCAGAGCCAAAGACTTCATCTGGAGCTTCCTTAAGTGCAATCGAAGGTGCCACAACTCTCTGATTGAAGGTTCACTTCTCAGAGCCAAGGTATAGACCTCTCCTTCCTCACGAGCTTCCAGAGATTCTCCATTTTGATTTACTTAATTTCATAGCATGTAAACTGTATGTATGTGTTCGTCTCTTCAAGACGAATCCATAGAGTATAAGAACACAAAAATCCTTTGAGAAATGAGAGAGTTCTTAGGATTTTAGTGTGGACGGTCACGGGTGCACACCAGTAGTAGACGATGACCAGGCACCGTCCGATCGCGCGTATATCGGTTGGACGACTCAGATTGCGTCGGATCAAAGAAAGGAGCGAGACAGCGGGACGTGTGGCGGCTGACTCAGATGGCAGCTTCAAATAGGAGCGCGCCGCGTGGTCTTTCGATCCGCTGTAGGTTGACGCGGCGTTGAGTCGGATAAGTAGATAAATAGGATTTTTTCTATTTATTTAAATACCCAGAACTTAAAAAATCCATATCTTTGTGTAGAAAAATCATAAAAATAAACTAAAAATACCCTATTGCTCAGTGAACAGAGGAGAATAATGTGGAAAAGAATTCAAGTTATTTTGATGAGTATTTTATTTTTAATTAATTATTTACTCGTTTCAGTATTTCGATTTTCCATTTACATAGACAATTCACCATGGCATGAGACCATAGGGCTTTTGAAGCCTCTGATCTTGGGAATATTTCTTAAATTTTTCAAGGTCAGAAGCCATCTCTATGGAAAGTTATGCATTTTTCAAGTTTAAGTCACTATTTTTAGTATTTTAATTCCATTAATTAGCATATTTCCTAGAAAATTCTAGGAAAAGTTGGGGAAGTTTCTTAGGACTAGAGGACCCTAGGATAATTATATTTTGAGTTAATTCATTAAGAATAACCCTAATTGGCCTAATTACTCGAAACTAAACTTTAATTAATTAGGGTTAACCACAAATCAAAAGAACTTGAAAATAATTCTCCACTGATCTTTAGGATTAGAGGGACCTCACATAAAAATTTGGAATCAATTGGAAATGTTTAACCCCACTAAATGGATTAATTAAGTCACATAACCAAAATTAAAATTTAAAAATTCATAACTCCAAAAATATACTTTAAAAATTCACCAAATTGGTTTTGGGACCTCTCTGATATCAGACAAGTCTTAGAAAAGTAAAATTAAAATTTTCTAAAAATCTTCTTTTTTCACCATATTTTAATATTTTAAATAATTAAAAAATAATAAAAATCATAAAAATATTAAAAATCATAAAAATGTCATATTTCACCTCCTAATCACTTATGAACAAACTAAATATTTTTACCAAATCTCAAAGTAAAGATATTGAATTTTAAATGCTTAAAACAATTTTTGAATAAAAAATGAATTTTCCAACCTTTTCACTAAATTAATTCTAATAAATCAAAGAAAAATCAAAAAAATTATAAAATTTATTTCTCTGAAATCCTTGAGGTCAAAGAGATTTAAAAAAAATATAAAACTTAATTTTCAACCTTTATTTTATTTTATAATTAATTAACAATCTAAAACTCAAAATAATTATAATAAATAAAATATAATTAAAAAAATCACCAAAATTGGTTCAAGTGGTCCTCTAGTCATTAAGAACATGCCCTAATTTTCTTAAGGATAGAAATCTTTCCTTGGTCATGTTGTTGAATTTCCATTGAAAATCCCTATTTTTCATTAAAATAATTATATAAATTAAATTAAATTCAGAAAAATCACATTTTCTCCTCTAATGTCTTAATTGACATATGAGTAAAGTGACATAAAAATTTCAAGTTCATTTGAGCTCAAATTAGTGAGTTATGAAATAAATAAGCCTAAAGGGGCATAAAGGTAATTAAAGGATTTTAACCCTAATTAATATTTAGGTTTAATCAATGGGGAGGGTAAAATATCTGATTTTAAAATTTTCATTAGAAGATTGAAACCTAGAGAATTAAGGCATAGAAACCCATTAATTATCTTAAAAATATTTAAAGTAAACCTTAATTAATTAAACAATTTGAATTTTGGAAGAGTAAATTAAAATTTGGATTATTAAAATGAGGATAAAATTTAGAGAGATTATAATAACTTAAACATAAATCCCTAAATGAATCACTCTAATAATATTTAAATTTTTAATTAAATTTAAAGTGATAATTAAAATTAATAATTAAATAATTAAAAGGAAAGTGAACTTTAATTAAATTAAAACTTAAAACATTAAATAATTTGATAATAAAATTGAAATAAATTTAAAACAAATAAAAAAAATTATTAATTTCAAAAAAATCACTTGAAAGTAAATTTAAAACAAATTTGAAACATTAAAAATTAATTTCATAAAGATAAATTCTTAATTAAAAAAAATAATATAATAATCCAACCAATTAAAAGTTAATCCAGAATATTGCAATTAAATTAAAATTAAATCATTAAAGTAAAATTAAATCATTAAAGTCTAAATTAAATAATTTAAATTCCTATTTTAATTCAAATGGTTTAAAACACTCAAGAATAAAACAACTTGAACACTATTCCAAACTTAAATTTATTAGAATTTTAAATCACTTTAAATCATTAATTCCAAATCATTAAATTCTTTAACAAACTGATTTGCCCCCTAAAGGTTTTCATTATTATAACTCTTAAGTAAAGCATCAAGTGAAATGCCACTTCACTTATAGAATAATCAAACATCCTAATTCACTGAGCAAGAAACTAAACTAAATTTTAGGATGATCAATTCACCAGTGCGATTAAACTCATTTGGACTCAAAGTAATTCCAAAAATATTGAAAAGATGTTTAGGACTCTTCCTAAACACTTCCTCAATATGATGGGATGTTTTAGAAGAACAATTGAATTTAATTGTTCTTTGATGAAGAAAATCATCCTTAAACACAATGCAAGAACCTAGACGTCATAGGAAATGACTAGCAATAGGATTAGGACTTTGGTAGACAACCAAAACCTTTCCCTTAGATTTACTTAGGTACTTGTTATAAATATTTAAATGCCTTAACATGTGTTTTAAGTGCAGCTTGGAATGACAAGAAGACCCTCCAGGTACGCTTTTATTTTATTGCAATTTACTTTATTGCAATTTATTTATATAAGTTGTACTTTACTTTTCTTGCATGTTAAACAAAATTGTTGCATGAAAACTAAAACCTTTAGGATAGCCACAAAACTGAAACCAAAACTAAATTAAAAGTTACAACAAGATAAAATCCACCGCCACAACATTTCAAAATATAAAACAACTCAAAATTTAATCACAAACAGAACACAAAACTACAATTGCAATTAAATTAAAATGACTCATTGGATGATCGGGAATACCTCGGATGATGTAACCTACGTGTTGCTAACGGGATTTCCCACGGTCTAAATGAAAGTGTGGAACTCATTCAGTTGAGTTTAGCAAATTCATCTGGACTAAGTGAATCCGATAAAAATAACGGTGCCGAAACGATGGAACCGTGGGATCTTAACCGGTGTTGTTATAATCAACTTTAAGATTCCCCTAATAAAACATTAAAGACATTTGGACTTTAAGATTTCTCTAAACCAAAACACTTCTCTCATCTCTTGATTATCATTTTATAAAACTAAATCTCTGCAACGACAAGGAGCTTGGAGCATAGTGGGCAGCACGGCCATCATCGTCAGCAAAACTCGGGTCTACTTCAGCAAAACCTTTCTTAGAATTAAATAACCAAGCCATAGGATTTCAAGGTATTTTGCTTAGTGCAACATAAATCCTCAACTTTTTCGTTGGGCATTTGCATAATCATATTATGTAAATTAATCCTTAACCGGTCTTAGGATTCTGAGGTAGTCGTTTGGTACGACATAAACCCTCACATCTTTGAGGCTATTTGTATGATTATGTCATACAAATATAAATCCTAATTAATTAAAATTGACAAGATTGAAACATTAAATAAATTCCCAAATTGAAGCCTAACATTAGGATAGTCTGGGAAGTCACCGAAGTTCACTTCGGGTCTGTGAAATCCCCTACTTCTCTTCCTTTGGACTCCTGAAATAAACTGTTCCAAATTTGAGCTAATCCCTATTAAAATTTCAAAAATCCAATCCTTTGAAAACCTTAAACTTTGAAATTCTTGAGAGCAAAACCACTGATCATTATCTAGAGTTTTCTTAAATGATTCCCGTCATTTAAGATGTAATTAACTATAGGGGCTTGCCCTTATAGGGAACTTTAAGAACCCAGGTAATATATACCCTGCTTAATTCTTTTAGATTAAGCAGGGGAACTTGTCGGCTTAAAAAATTGGTTTGCAGACCAAACGGATGTCACAAATCTTCTAGTTTATTTAATCGAGCCCCATAATCAAGTAATTTGTCTATTCTTCAGGATAGTTATACAACTTGTGATGTGGTGCTCGTTTATATAAACTATTTAGGATGTGAGATCGGTTTGATTTCATATCTTAAAATTTTAAACTTAAAATTATTTTCAAAATCAAATGCTGCTTTCCCAATTATATATATTTAAATTAAATTTAAAATTTAAAATTCGCCGACAACTTCTGTAGGCGACCACTTTTTAAAATTAAACTCTCAACCTAAAAATATGCCGACAACTTCTGGCGACTCTGCTAGGGACTAGTTCCTCTCACCATTTTGATTAGATGGTTTTGCTTTCATAAATCGATAGTGAGTCCATATCCCTAGTGGACCAAAACTATCCTTCTTCCGTTGACATGCCACGTTCATTTCTATCTTGAACAAGTATAGTCAACTTCTTTTGGATTTAGGAACCACTGTTTAGACACCCCTAAACAGAGTGGTTCCGAAATCCTTTTACCTCTTAAGAGGTGGGGTGGACCCCCAATAGGTGTTAGTTTCGGAGCGGTCCCTCGGGTTGAGAAGTTTTACGAGACTTTCTCTTCCTTTTCCAATTCCGAACCGGGTCCCTTCCTTTTTTCTATAAACCTCCGTTCTTTAAACATTTCGTTCATAATAAACAAATCTTCTAATAAACAACCCTTTCAATAAACAAACTCTTTTAAATCATAAATACACTAAGATAAACGAGAATGTGTTTGGACTCTTTCTTTTTTGTCCAAAGTTTTGCGACAAAAGGAAGCATAATTCGGGACTAATACTCAGAATATACCCTGCAGAAAATGACTGCCCCAAAGTTAATTTTCTCTTTCACCAATGGAATGGACTTCGCCGTCTATAAGGATGAACTACCCGACAATGGAATAATCCGTTTCGGACAAGGATTCAACAATACAGATATCAAGTTTGCTGACGTCACTCTCTTCGCACTAATGGACAAAGTGTCAGAAACTGAAGAGCCTGTAATTGAGTTCAACCTGAAGTCGACTCAAGAATTCCCTCCCCTGGAAAGGGTTCCAGCAGAAAGAAGTACTGCTATTCATAGGAGGACTGTTGTCTCTACCCCCACAGGTTTAGTCATCTCTGCACCTACCCTGGCTTCTGCCAAACTGAAGGGGAAGGAAATTCAAGTCTGTAATGAACCTGTCACCGTGGAGGGTACAGATTTTGCTACAATACCATCTGCTTTTGAGATTGGTTCCAGTTCAAGAGTTGCACCCCTAACTCGGACTCAAAGGAGAAATAGAAGTAGAAAGATCGCCAAGATCGAGAAAGCCAAAGCTGCTGAAGTTGCTTTTGTAGAAGAAATTCCTGAGGAAAGAGAAGAACTGCCTGAGTATATACCTCTGTTGGAAGGGAGTAGGTTTCACCCCCTCTCTGCTGCATCGGATGAAGAAGATGTCCGAAGAATCGCTGCTACACTACCCCGACCTGCATACTATAGTAACTGCAAAAGAAAAAGGTTTAAGACTACGCCATTTGCTCTGCTATAAGCTGTGATAGAAAAATTAGAAAAGAAAGAAAGATGCCCCGTGTCAGAAATCCTAAGAAGAATGGGACGAGTGCCAGTTAGATCCCGCCTAGGACCACAAGTAGAGCCTGTCACTATCGTAGAGAAACCAAGGAAGAAGATGAGAGCCAGTTCACCTGTGGTTGTATCGGGTCATCATATTAGGGAGGACTCCACCTACCAGCATATAGCCGACAGACCATCCGGTCCTAAGCCTTCTGCTGCAAGAAGGATGGTGTGGCGACCTATTATTACCGAGCCGAGACCAACACAACGTCCTGAGAAGAAAAGTCTCGTCAAAGAGCCTGAATCAGAAGGAAGTGCTACTGCAATAAAAGAAACTCCTAAAATAGAAGTTCAACAACCATCACACGACAACCGCGATACCGTCTGGAAGAGACCCCTCGAGGATGCTATAGGAAAGCTAAGGACGGTTATCCGATAGTTGGCAAAAGAAAGAGGAGAAAAGTTGAAAAATGAAGTTGATTCATCAGAGTTCATGGATGAGGAGTATGCCGAGATCAACATGGTTGAAACACAAGCATCATCAGCCTCGCAAGGTGCTCCGACAGCTGCGGAAAGAGATGAACCAGAAGTGATGAGAGCACAGCTTTGGGAAAGAGATGACATAATTTCCCAGATGGCAAGGAGGATGGATGAGATGGTCTGTCGCTTTAGCCACTCTCCAAAGTCGAGTGCAACCTCGGAAAGAAACACCCCGGAAATCATCCATATTGCGGATGGAGGAAAAGAGATCACATCCGTCAACGGAGATGAGCCACCAAAGAAGGATTCTGCACAGAGCATGATCCCCGAAAAGGATATTAAAAACATGGTAGAACAGCAGGTGCGAGAAGCTTTATCACAATCTAAAAGCGGAGCATCTATTCAGATGGGCAGACCTTACCCTAAAGAATTTGATGCAGTCCAATACCCGAAAGGCTTCGTACCACCTCTGTTCAAGACTTTTGATGGGACGGAAAACCCTCGGTAGCATTTCGCACATTTTCGTGCTAGTTGCTGCAATGCCGGTGGGAGTGACGCTTTACTCTTCCGACAGTTTGTCAAAAGCCAGTCAGGGATCGCCTTCGACTGGTACGCAGAATTGACAAATGACTCAGTTAAGACCTTTGCAAAGTTTGAAAACCTCTTCGTTAAGCGGTTTGTCGGGGCTCGGCATCACATCACTATTGGTGATCTAGTGGTGGAGCACCAGATACCAAACGAGACTTTAGTGGATTACATACTTCGATGGAGAAATTTAAGCATGAAGTGTGAGCCACAGCTACGGGAACATCATGCGATCGGTATTTTGCTGAAGAGCATCCACAGCCTGATAGCACTTTTGTAGAAAGGATTTACAACCAAGACTTTCGAGAAGCTGCTTAGCAAGGCTGGGAGCTTACAAGAGGAAGCAAAGTAGCTGAGTTTTGTGGACAAGACCGATAAACAGAAACCAGTGAAAACATTCGAAAAGAAGTCCAGAATCGTCGTGACAGTCGATAAGGGCAAGCAGCCAGTACAGATACAGCCAGATACAGCCAAACGAGACTTTGGGAGTTTTTTTAATGTTATAATCTTGCTAGTTTTGGTTACTTAGGGCTTATATTTATATGACATGATCATATAAATAGCCTCGAAGATGTGAGTGTTTATGTCGTACCAAACGACTACCTTGGAATCCTAAGACCGGTTAGGACTTAATTTGAATAAAATGATTATGCAAGTGCCTAACGAAAAGGTTGAGGATTTATGTTGCACTAGGCAAACTACCTCGAAATCCTATGGCTTGGTTATTTAATTCTAAGAATGGTTTTGCTGAAGTAGACCCGAGTTTTGCTGAAGAAGATGGTCGTGCTGCCCACCGTGCTCCAAGCTCCTTGTCATTATCACAGAGGTTTAGTTTTAGAAAGTGAAAATCAGGAGATGAGAGAAGTGTTTTGGTTTAGAAAAGTCTTAAAGTCCAAATGTCTTTAGTGTTTTATTGTGGGAATCTTAAAGTTGATTATAACAACACCGGTTAAGATCCCACGGTTCCATCATTCCGGCACCGTTATTTTTATCGGATTCACTTAGTCCAGATGAATGTGCTAAACTCAACTGAATGAGTTCCACACTTTCATTTAGACCGTAGGTTACATCATCCGAGGTATTCCCGATCATCCAACAAGACGTTTTAATTTAGTTATAGTTATAATTTTTTGTTTTGTTTGTGATTAAATTGTGAGTTGTTTTATATTTTGAAATATTGTGGCGGTGAATTTTATCTTGTTGTGACTTTTAATTTTAGTTTTGGGTTTCAGTTTTGTGGCTATCCTAAAGGTTTCAGTTTCATGCAGAGTGTCAATTTTGTTTAACATGCAAGAATAGTGAAGTACAGTGCATGTAAGTAAATTGCAATAAAATAAAAGCGTACTTGGAGGGTCTTCCCATCATTCCAAGCTACACTTAAAACACATCTTAGAGCATTTATATATTTGCAAAAAAACACCTAGGTAAAGCTAAGGGAAGGTTTTGGTTGTCTACCAAAGTCCTAATCCTATAGCTAGTCAATTCCTATGACGTCTAGGTTCTTTTATTTTTGTGGATGATTTTCTTCATCAAAGAACAATTAAGTTCAATTGTTCTTCTAAAATATCTCATCATATTGAGAAAGTGCTTAGGACGAGTCCTAAAAATCTTTTCAATACTTCTGAGATTATTTCGAGTCCAAATGAATTTTATTGTATTGGTGAATTAATCATCCAAGAATTTAGTTAAATCTTGTTTCTTGCTCAGTGAATTAGGATGTTTGATTATCCTATGAGTAAAGTGACATTTCACTTAATGCTTCATTTAAGAGTTATAATAACGAAAGCCTTTAAGGGCAAATCAATTTATTAAAGATTTTAATGATTTAAAATTGGAATTGATGATTTAAAGTGGTTTAGTTTAGTTATGAAATTTTAATAATTTTAAGTTTGGAATAGTGTTCAAATTGTTTTAATTTAATTAAATCTTTATATTTTAAATGATCTCAATGTATTAGATTAATTTGGGTTGAAAGAGGTGTTTAGATTATTCAATTTAGATTTTAATGATTTAATTTTAATTTAATTAAAATATTTTAGGTTAATTTTTAATTGGTTTGATTTTTTTAATTATGAATTATTTTTTAGGTTGATTTTCTTTAATGTTTCAAATTTGTTTTAGATTTGTTTTTTGAGTGATTCCAAATTAATCTTAATGTTTTAAACATATTTCAATTTGATTATCAAATCACTTAATGTTTTAAGCTTTTAATTTAATTAAGGTTTATTTAACTTTTAATTATTTAATTATTAATTTCAATTATCATTTTTGAATTTGATTAAGAATTGAACATTATTAAAGTGATTTATTTAGGGATTTTAAATTAAAGGGTTATAGTCTCCCTAAGTTATACTCCCCATTTTAATAATTTAGATTTCAATTAATCTTCCAAAATTTAAATTATTTAATTAATTAAGGTTTCATTTTTTTTTGGATTATTAGAAATGATTAATGGGTTCCTACCCTTTTATTTCCCAAAGTTTCAATCATCTAAGAGAAAATTAAGATCAAATATTTTACTCTCCCCTTGATTGGACCTAAAGTTTTAATTAGGGGTTAAAATTCTTAATTATTATTATGCCCTTTTAAGCCTAATTATTTCATAACTCATTAAATTAAGCTCAAATGAACTTAAAATTATTATGTCACTTCACTCACATGTCAATTAAGACATTAGAGGAGAAAATGTGATTTTCCTAAATTTAATTTAATTTATATAATTATCTTAATGAAAAATAAGAATTTTCAATGGAAATTCAACAACATGACCAAGGCAAGGTTTCTGTCCTTAAGAAAATTATAGGATGTCTCTATTGACCAGAGGACCACTTGGACTAATTTTGGTGATTTTTCAAATTATATTTTATTTGTTATGATTATTTTGAATTTTGGAGTGTTAATTAATTAAAAAATAAAATTAAAGTTGAAAAATGGATTTTATATTTTTTATAAATCTCTCTAACCCCAAGGAGTTCAGAGAAACAAATTTTATATTTTTCTAATTTTTCTTTAATTTATTAAAATTAATTTAGTGAAAATGTAAGGAAATTCATTTTTTAATATTAAAAATTGTTTTAAACCTTTAAAATTAAATATCTTAACCTAGAGACTTGAGAAAAATATTTAGTTTGTTCCTAAGTGATTAGGAGTCAAAACATGACATTTTTATGATTTTTAATATTTTTATGATTTTATTATTTTTTTAATTATTAAAATATTAAAATATGATTAAAAATGAAAATTTTTAGAAAATTTTAATTTTAATTTTTTAGACTCCCCTAATATCAGAGATGCCCCAAAACCATTTTGGTGAATTTTTGAAATGTATTTTGTGTTTTATGAATTTTTAAAGTTTAAAAGTGACCATGCAAACTAAATGATCCATTTAGTGGGTCAAATCATTTCCAATTAGCTTCAAATTTTTATGTGAGGTTCTTTATACTCTAAGTAACAGTGGAGAATTGATTTCAAGCAATTTTGATGTGCGGTTACTCTTAATTAATTAGGGTTCTGTTTTGAGTGTTTAGGCCAATTAGGGTTATTCTTAATGAATTAACTCAAAATAAATTTTTCCTAGGGTCCTCTAGTCATAAGATACCTCCCTAAATTTTTCTAGAATTTACTAAGCAACATGCTAATTATTGGAATTAAAATGCCAAAACAAACACTTAAATTTGAAAAATCAATAACTTGCCATAGAGATGTCCTCTGACCTTGGAAAATTCAGGAAATGTTTTCAAGAACAGAGGCTAGAAAAGCCTTATGGTCTCATTCCATGGTGAATTGTGTGTGTGAGTGAAGAATTAAAACACTGAAATCAGTAAATAATTAATTAAAAATAAAATGCTCATCAAATTAACTTAATTCTTTTTTCACATTGTTCTCCTCCATTCACTGAGCAAGAGGGTATTTTTAGTTTATTTTTACGATTTTTCTATGCAAAGATATAGATTTTTGAAGTTCTGGGTAATTAAATAAATCAAAAATACCCTATTTATCTACCTATCCACGCAGCGCCGACTCATCCTCGGCAGCTCCGAAAGCCCACGCGTCTCCTCCTTATTCGACGCCGCCATCCGACTCAGCGCTCCGGGGGCCCGCGGTTCATGTCCCGTTCACTCGTCCGACGTGATCTGCACCGTCCATTCGATACACGCTCGATCCAACGGCGGCCGATCATCGTCTCCGACTGGTGTGTCCCGAGAGCCGTCCACACTCAAACCCTAAGATCTCTCTCATTTCTCAACGGATTTTCGTGTTCTTATGCTCTATGGATTCGTCTTGAGGAGACAAACACATCCATATGGTTTACATGCTATAAAATTGATTCAAATGAAATGGAGAATTCACAGAAGCTCGAGAGGGAGAAGTTATCCATACCTTGACTCTACGAAGTGAAGCTTCAATCAGAGAGTTGTGGCACCTTCGATTGCACCCAAGGAAGCTCCAGATGAAGTCTCTGGCTCTGGGGAATTGCCTAAGTACAAAAGTGACCAAGGCCAATTTCAAACCTTGGACTCTGGAAGCAATGACTGGCCTGGTGAAGGGGCTTTAGCTGGGGAACTTCTTCTCTACCTCTGGTTAAGGTGTGGGAGAAGTTAATTTGGATTTGGTGGAGTTTCAAGGGATGTCCTGTTCTGGGCTGAGAATTGAGCTCTAAAATTGAGCTCAATCAGTGGAGATTAAGGCAGGAAGACAGTGGGGATGATTTGCTCTAGGCTAGGGGAAGCTCTGTGAGGAGTTTTGTGAAGTTCTGTGAAGGTTGATTTCAGCCAACCTTTTAGCCGAGAGGAATGGCTGGTTTAAATAGCCATGGTTAGGGGCTTCCCAGGGGCAATTAAGGGCGGAGATTTGCTGCTCTGGTGAGAAGAAGAAGAGCTGTGGTGGCCATTTGGGTTGGGACAGCTCAGCCAATTCAATTTGAATTTTTGAATCAAATTAGCCGTCTCGGCCTGGTGGTTTCCAGCGACTGAGGTGGTGGTCCAGCCAGGGTCAGGTCACCCTCAGGGTCAGGGAGGTCAGGGCTTGATGTTTGTGAGTTCAATTGGCTGATGCCATGTGTAAAGGGATTGATTTAAAAAGGAATGGCGAATGGTGCATTTTGGTCTCAATTTGGTCAAGTCTTGGTTTAGGCTAGGTGCACCTCCCCAAGGCTTGACTTTGGGTTGAGGGAGAATCATTTGGGTCAGCTAAGAAGGGGTGGTGAGGTCCCCATCCAAGGTGATGTGGCTAAGCTTGGTTTAAAGTGTGACATGAATGGGGTTAAAAAGCTTAATGAGGGATTAAGAAAGAGGCTCCCTCCATTTGCCATAAATGACATGGTGAGGTGTAAAGTGACTCCCATGGCTTGCATATGGCTTATGCATGGCTTCATGGCTCCATTTTGCTTGGGAAATGGCTTGGTCAATTTCATGGAAGAGGGTTATTTGGAATTTTGAAAACTTTGGATTTTTTGATGGAATTTGTCATGATGCCATTTTGGTTTAATCAACATCATGAGTTTTGGACTTAGGGGATGGATTTAATTAAGTGGGCATGATGAGACAATATTACATGGGCTTTGGAATAAGTCTTGGGCCTTTGAAATGGTTTTGGATGGGCTTTTAAAATGGTTTAAGGAAGTGGGTTCTTAGGCTTTGAAATAAATTGATGGAAGAAAATTGATGAGGGTTTGTGTCAAATAAATGTTGGGATTGGTTTAGGAATGTGTTATGAGAGTTTTAGAAGAGATCTGATGCCATTTGGAGTTGAAATGGGTTCAATTTGGGCTTTTTTGTAATGAGGCCAAAGTGGATCAAATGGGCTAACTTGGGTCAAGGTTGGGCCAATATTGGGTTTGCTGTATTATCAATGTTGAAAAATGTTTATGGGGGTGTGACAAAGAGTTTTCTTCTTTGGTTGGGCTTTGGTTTTGAGATTTGGGCCTATTTGGGTTCATGATTGGTTTAGGCCCAAATTGGGGATTTTTGGTTTGGGTTAGGCTTGGGTGGGGTTTGGTTTCAAATTTGGGGAAAATCATGTTAGTGTTTTGTTTGTGGGGATGTTAGGAAGGTTTAGGAAAAGATTTGGGGATAATTGGAGTTAAGTTGGGTTGGTTTGGGCTAAGTTTAGGTCATGGGCCAAAATTGGGCTTTAAGCTTCAAATTGAAATTGGATCCACATGTTGATGAAATTGGGTTAGGAATTAGTCTAAATTCGTATTGGAGATATTGAATTGAAGTTTAGAATTGAATTGGATCAAAATTGAGGTCAATTGGGTTGGTTTGGTGGGACAATGGGACCACTTAGGTTAAAAATAGGTCAGATTGGGGGTTTTGGTAAAAGTGTGCTAAATTGATAAAATTGGCTTATGGTGTAGTTGAACAAAATTAAATTGGGAGCATTTGAGATTTTTTTGGATTTTTTTGGGAATTTTTTAAATTTTTAGAATTTTTTGGGTTAAAAGGGTATTTTGGGTATTTGGAGGGTATTGGGGGGGTATTTTTGGAATTTTTGGTGTATTTGGTAATGGATGATCAATTTGAGTGGGGGGCAATATTTAGGATTGATTTTGAGGAATTTTTTAAATTTTGGGCAATTTCAAGGGCATTTGGTAGGCTTGGTGGGTTTAGGGCCCCCCAAGGACAAAAATTGAAATTTGGGGAAAATGGAGATTGATCAAGTGTGAGTGAAATGAAATCATTTTGGTTGAGCCATGAAGCCATATTAATCTCACAAAAACCATGAGAGGACTCATTTTAGGCACTCAATATGTTGTTCCTAACCCTCTTAGCCAGGGGTCTAGGGGTTGAGGTCCATCCATATGAGTTACCTACATGACTCAGGGAATCAAATTGGTTAAAGGTAGCTCTAGGGTTTGGAATGTGTGGGTGGGAGTGTGGTTTGTGCAAGCTTACCCTCACCAGGACCAAGCCACCCAGGGTAATCCTAAGGCAGAAGAGTCCTATAGGAAACTCATCCTTTAAACCTCCACATTTGATTTTAACCCTCCAAGTGGCTTGGGGGTTTATAGTCAAACTTGTGGGGTTTGAAGGGAGCCAAGAATTGTTTGAATTTATAAGTGGTGGGTCGCATTTCTAGTCCTCTAAGATAGTCAAAGGGAAAACCTATGGCTAGATCCTAAGTACTAAGGAGAGAGAAAAGACCTCACAAAAAATGAGGTCAACTAATGGACCCCCAATAGGTGTGGCGTGCTAACTAAGCACACCGCGCGTATTGGCGTTAACCGAAAAGATCAAAATAACCAATACAGACGTCTAAGTGACACACTTAGAATGAAGTATAGAAAATTTTCCGCTGGGGAGTAACAGGTAAATCTCCAAGACTGAAGATTCCAGAACTCTCGCTGGGGAAGAGAAAAGGAGGTAAATTCTAGATCACAAGATCTAGAGAGATTCGATTTTAGATTCGTGTCATTTTCTGTTTCAAGTTTTAATGTGCGAGTTTGGATTTTGGTTTGTGTTTCAATTCCGATTGAAGTTTGATTCAAGATTTATTTCAAGAGGGATTTCGTGGAGATCCGGGATTTGAAGTGAGCACCGGAACCTAGGTTCCAACCTCGGGATTTGAAGAGAATTAGAATTTAGGCTTTAGCCTCAAGAAAAGAGTCGGAATTTAAAGAGAACTATAATTTAGGCTCTAGCCTCAAGAAGAGAGTTGGAGTTTGAAGAGAACTAGAATTTAGGTTCTAGCCTCAAGAAGAGAGTTGAAATTTAGGCTCCATCCTCGGAAATTTGAAAGAGAGCTAGAAGTTCGGCTCTAGTCTCGAAGAGAACTAGAAGTTCGGCTCTAGTCTTGAAGAGAACTAGAAGTTCGGCACTAGCCTCAGAACTTTGCAAGAGAACTAGAAGTTCGGCTCTAGCCTCGAAGAGAACTGGAAGTTCGGCTCCAGCCTCGGAAGTTTGAAAGAGTGCTAGAAGTTCGGCTCCAGCCTCGAAGAGAACTGGAAATTCAGCTCCAGCCTCGGAAATTTGAAAGAGAGCTAGAAGTTTGGCTCTAGCCTCGAAGAGAACTAGAAGTTCGGCTCCCGCCTCGAAAGTTTGAAAGAGAGCTAGAAGTTTGGCTCTAGCCTTTAAGAGAACTGGAAGTTCGGCTCCAACCTCGAAAATTTGAAAGAGAGCTAGAAGTTCGGCTCTAGCCTCGAAGAGAACTGGAAGTTCGGCTCCAGCCTCAGAAATTTGAAAGAGAGCTAGAAGTTCGGCTCTAGCCTCGAAGAAAACTGGAAGTTCGGCTCCAGCCTCAAAAATTTGCAAGAGAGCTAGAAGTTCGCTCCAGCCTCAGAAATTTAAAAGAGAGCTAGAAGTTTGGCTCTAGCCTCGAAGAGAACTGGAAGTTCGACTCCAGCCTCGGAAAGAACTGGAAGTTCGGCTCCAGCCTCGAAAATTTGATTTGTATGAAGGGGGACCCCATCCCATGCCATCAGAACCAAATCGAACAAGGTTCGTGGCTCCGTGACAATAGGACTAGTCTATCCTCTAACACACAGAGGAAGGCGAATTGAAAGGTTGGATTTGAAGGATTTAGAATGAAAATCAGTCTGAGATTTAGATTTATTATTCGTTTTAGTGATTCGATTACATTTTTGTTTATTTAGAGTTTGTGTTAATTTGCAGTTTATTTTGACATTCACATTCTTAAAAAGGAGTTCCTTATTCATTTTCCTTCTCTTTTCATTTTTTGTTCGAAGTTCATTTAGCTTAATGGTGTTTCCCAGTCAATTTGCACAAAAAAAGGTGAAGGCAGAACATGACATGATCATTCTCATTCCAATCTGTTGAAAATACATCATACAACTTGATCCCAAACATGATGATAATTTCCTCCAAAATTCAGTATCTCATACAATCCTCATAAATCCAAAACAAATTGTGTAAGATTCTTGTTGATTCTTCCAAAAGCATTTGTCAAAATCCATGTCTGAATAGTAAGATACATGGACAATAACATCACCTTCCAAGCCACCCCTGGCATGAATGTCGTACGGATGTGCATTGGAGGTGTGCTATCTCCCATGTAACTCATAGCTCGTAGGGCCGGAGACTCTCTCACGCTGGATCTGGCTGAAAATGAAAAGGCATCTTACTGTCGTCCATCTTTCTGAAGGTGACGGAGATTCGCTCAACAGGCACTCCTGGGATGTAGTGTTTTGTTATGTCCGCTCCATTTCCTTTTAATACCATGACGGAACCTACCGGCAGTAGTATTTCCACCGGCCCTCGGAATTTTCCAGGGCCCGCTATCCGGAGGTCAGATCCGAACATGATATTACACTGGTTGACAAAAGAGACTGTACAGAAAGGTCTGACAAAGTCATGATGGTCTATGTGTGGAGGTATGTAGTTACTCACCTTGTAAATGTTAATGATGCAGCTATTGGGTATGCAATCTACAGGCAATACCCTCCATGTCACCATTCTCTTTACCATTCTTTTGATAATTCTTGGCATCGGATCTACCTCACTGTGATGGAGTATCCCTGGTGAATTTCCTTTTCTGTCTTCTGCGAAGTTGTAGCAACACCCGCACTGGATAGTAACTCTTCCTTTTCCTGGCATCCATCTTCGGGGCTCTGAAAAGGTTTTCTCCCTCAGACGACCAGCTCGACCCATTTTCTGAAGCTTGATATTGCAGTCCACAATCTGCTGTTGTTCGTAATCTGAGAACACATCCGTATGCAGCTCAAGGCTTCCAAGATGTTGACCCTCTTGCCTCGAATTCTCTCGAATTATTCAAAAGTTTTCTTTTCAACTTGCTGTAATTTCTCCAGCTCGTATTTCAGGATTATCTGAAGTCCTCGGGGTCTGGTAACATACTGCGGGATGTACGGCTCAACCCCAACACGCTCTCCTGCATGTCTTGGCTCCTCAGGGATAGTATTTGTTGGGACATCCTCCGGGGTTGCTTTCGCAATAAGACTCTTCAAGACTGGTAGCTCTGTCTGACGTCGTGGTACTGATTCTATTTCTGCTCTTCTTGGGATTTCTTTTATCTTTTTCTGTTGTTCTTGGAGTTGGTCTCCTCTTTTCTGGCTCCTGATGAACCAATCTCTACGAAGTATTTGTACTGACGGTAGTGACTGTCTCTTCATGCTGATCTGCTGCTAGCTTAGTCAGCATCTTGCGAATGCGACGGTTCTTGTTTGTTCGTTGAGTAGGAGTGAGAGTGGCTCTCCTCACCTTTCAAATTTCTGTAGGCATGGCGCTAACAAGTCTGCCTTCTGCTGTAGCCACCACAGACTTAACTTTCTTATCCTCTCCCGTTGCATGAGAGGTGTTTGCTTTTCTCTTCTTGCTAGTAGACGGCTAACTTGGGCCACCTAATTTCATCACTATCTGACTATGGAACTCTTCCCGATCAATCGGAGTCCAATCAGTTTCTTCATATTGTAGCCCAGCTGATGTGAAATCAGAGTCAATTTCGATCATGGCTCCATCCTTCATCCTCTTTTCATCGAGTGCTAGACTCACGTCATTCTTAAAGTTCAGAACCAACCGCCCGTTCGACATTTCCCTGCGAAAAACAAGGAAAGGATCAAGGGTTGTACTAAGAACAAGAACAATAAGAAAACATTTATTAATGCAAAATTTTATTTACTTCTTTTAAATTTTGAAGGAAGTAGGAAGGGATGAGGAAAGATCATGAATGAGCTAATTTAAAGGAAAAGATCAAAATTTTATCATTTCACATATTTTCTTTTTAACACATTTTTTTTGTTAATGGTTTTTTTACTTTATCATCCATTTTTTATATTTTAGGTTCGGACCTAGTTACCGTGTTTCTAGGAATGAGAATTCATTCTTCGAAACATCAGGTCGTGAAATATTTCTTCAAATATCGTCCATTAATTGGAAGCATAGGTCATTCTCCACGATAGTTAACAAGCTGGTAGGAACCCCCTGAGTAGACTGTCTCAACCACGAACGGCCCTTCCCAAGTTGATTCAAATTTACCTCCTATCTTGAGGTGTGCAAGGATAGGTCTTCTGAGTACTAGAACCAAATCACCGACTTTGAATGTCCTTGGGCGGACCAGTTTATCATGGGCCTGGATCATCTTGGCTTGATACAGTTCCAAATTTTGTTGTGCTGAAAGTTGTTTCCCTTCTAAGCTTTCCAATTCTTCTAGTCGTAATTTGACATTTTCTTCTGTAGTTATTTTGTTCACAACTGCAATTCTGAGTGATGGAAGCTGAACCTCTAAGGGTAAAACGGCATCGGACCCGTACACTAAGGCGTAAGGCGTAGACTGGGTAGGAGTTCTAAAAGTTGTTTTGTAGGCCCATAAAGCTTCTAACAGCTTCTCGTGCCAATTTCTTTTGTTGTCATCCAAAATTTTCTTTAATATTTGGACGAGGGTTTTATTAAAAGCTTCGGCTAAGTTATTTGCTCTTGGGTAGTAAATCATCGAATAGCGCCAGTCGATACTGTGTCTCCTGACAAAATTGTTGATCTTCGTACTCTTGAACATGAACCCATTATCTGAAATGATTCTGCGTGGTACCCCGAAACGGTAGACAACTTGATTCTTGAAGAACTGTAACACGTGATGTGCTTTCACTTCTCTGAGGGGTACTGCTTCTGCCCACTTAGAAAAGTAATATGTTGCTGCAAGAATGAAGCGATGTCCTCTTGAAGAAGGCGGTTTTATCGGGCCCACAATATCTGTGCCCCAACATTCAAATGACCATGATGCGATTGTCGGATGTAGCACATTCGGAGGCTGATGTAGAACCACTCCATGTACTTGGCACTGGTGACAACTCTTAGCAATTTTCATGCAATCGGTCATCATCGAGGGCCAGTAGTACCCTAGTCTTTTAATTTTCATCTTCATTTTTGGACCCGACTGATGAGTGCCACAAAGTCTTGAGTGCACTTCTTTAACAATTTCACGAGCCTTGGACTCGCTCAGGCACCTTAGCCACATCTGATCGAAAGACCTTCTGTATAATGTATTGTTTATTAATGCGTAAGACAGAGTTCTTTTCTTGATTTGATGGGCTAGTGACTTATCGTCCGGTAGGTTCCCTGTTTGTAAGTAGTCTATTAGCGACTGATGCCAGTCTTCTGCATTTTCTGTTACTGCCGCAATTGTTTCTTCTTCTTTTCCTGACTTGTGTATTGTGTCCATGTCGAGCTGTGGGAGAACCTGACGTCCCTGAACTGAAACTTCAACTGATTCATCATGTAAGCAAGCAAATTCCTTTGCAAGGCGGGCTAACGCATCTGCGAGAGCATTTTCTATTCTAGGAATCAGGTAGATCATTACGTTCGGAAGGAGAGCATTTTATGTTCTAGTTTATTTAATCGAGCCCCATCATCAAGCAATGTGTCTATTCTTTGGGATAAATACATGGTTTTTGGTGTGGTGCTCGTTTATATAAACTATTTGGGATGTGATATCGGTTTGATTTCATATCTTAAAATTTTCAAACTTAAAATTATTTTCAATATCAAATACTACTTTTCAAATTATATATTTAAATTAAATCTAAAATTCGCCGATAATTTTTGTAGGCGACCCCCTTTTAAAAAAAATCCAACACATAACCTAAAAATTTGCCGACAACACAAAAGAGAGAGGCCGGTAAGGAGGGAAGGAGAGGGGAGGGAATGATAGAGTGAGGGAGAGAGAGGAAGCAGGGAAGTAACAGGTAGAAGGTGGGTAGAGAGTTTAAGTGAGTGGGAGGGAAAAGCGAGGAAGCAAGGTAGAGAGATAAAGGGAGGGTGGAGAGTGATTTGGAGAAAGAGGGGGATAACAAAAGAAGAAAGAGGGAGAGATCTAGGGAGAGCTAGAAAAAAGCAAGAGAGTATAGAAAAGGGACCGAGAGAGAAGTGAGAGAGCAAGCAAGTGAGAAAAAGAGAAAGAACAATGAGTAAGAGAAAGGTGAGGGAGGGAGAGAGTGAAGTGGGAAAGAGATAGAGAGAGAGTGGGAATAATAAAGTGAAAGGATAATAAAGCACAAGGCGAGAGCAAGAGAGAAAGATAGAGAGATAACAAGCTGTGGTGGCTGGCCGGCCAGGGTCAGGTCACCCTCAAGGTCATGGAGGTCAGGGCTGGGGTTTAGTGCAGTCAATTGGCCATGGACATGTGTAAAGGAGTTGGGGGAAGGCTATTTTGGGTCCAAATGGGTCAACCCATGGTTTTAGGCTAGGTTCACCACCGAAGGCCTGGTTTTGGGCTGAAAAGAATCACTTGGGTCAGCCAAGAGAAAATGGTGTGGTCTCCATCCATGGTGAGGTAGCTAAACTTGGTTTAGTGTGTAGCATGAATGGGGTTAAAAGTTCTTAAGGAAGGCTTAAGAAAGGGGCCCCTCCTCTTGCCATTAATGGCTTGGTGAGGTGGAAAGGGGCTCCCAAGGCTTGCATATGGCTTATGCATGGCTCCTTTGTTCCATATGGCTTAGGGATGGCTTGGCTTGGTTTCATGAAAGTGGGTTTTAAGGATTTAGGATATTTAAGGGTAATTTGGCACATGGCTTAGTTTAGAAAAGTTTAATGATGAATTTGAAACTTAAGGAGTAATTTAAAACAAAGGGATGATGAGGAGAAATTTCATGTGGGCTTTAGGATAGATTTTGGGCTTTTGGATTTATTTTAGATGGGCCTTTAGAAAGGTTTAAGGAGGTGGGCTTTTAGGTTTGAAAACAAATTGGCAAATGGAAGTTTTGTAATAGATTGGGCCAAACAAATGTTGGGTTTAGATTAGGGATGTATCATGAGTGATCTAGAATAGGTTTGAAATAATTTAGAGTTGAATTGGGTTTAATTTGGGATTTTTTTGGTAATGGGGCCAAAGTGGGTCAAATTGGGCTAACTTGGGCTAAGGTTGAGCTAAGGTTGGATTTGATGTAAAATTAATGTTGAGAAATGTTTATGGGGGTGCTACAAAGAGTTTTCAACTTTGGTTGGGCTTTGATTTTGGGATTTGGGCCCATTTGGGTTAAGTTTGGGTTTAGGCCAAAAATGGGGATTTTGGTTTTGGGTTAGGTTTGGGTGGAGTTTAGGTTCAAATTTGGGGTAAATCTTGTGAGTGTTTTGTTTGTGGGGATATTAGGAAGGTTTAGGAAAAGATTTGGGGTTAATTGGAGTTGAATTGGGTTGGTTTGGGCTAGGTTTAGGTCATGGGCAAAAATTGGGCCTTAAGCTTTAAATTGGAGTTGGATCCAAATGTCAATCAAATTGGGCTTCGATTTGGTCTAGATTGACATTGGTGATATTGAATTGAAGTTTAGAATTGAATTGGGTCAAATTTGAGGTCAATTGGGTTGATTTGGTTTGACATTGGGCTTACTTTGGTTAAAAATGGGTCAAATTGGGGGTTTTGGTAAAAGTGGGTTAAATTGACAAAATTAGCCTATGGTGTAGTTGAACAAAATGAAATTGGGAATATTTGGGATTTTCTGGAATTTTCTGGGAATTTTCTTAATTTATAGAATTTTTGGTTAACAATGGCATTTTGAGTATTTGGAGGGTATTAGGGGATATTTTTGGAAATTTTGGTATATTTGGCTAGGGATGATCAATTTGAATGGTGGAAAATGTTTAGGACTGATTTTGTGGAATTTTGGGTAATTTAGGTGATTTTGCAAATTTTGGGTAGTTTCAAGGACATTTGGTAGGCTTGGCGGGTGTAGGGCCCCGGGGGTCAAAAATTGAAATTTTGGGAAAATGAAGATTGATTGAATGTGAGTAGAATGGAATCACTTTGGTTGAGCCATGAAGCCATATCAAGCCCATAAGAGCCATGAGAGGACTCATTTGAGGCATTCACTATGTTGTTCCTAACCCTCTTAGCCAAGAGCCTAGGGGTTAAGGTCCATCCATATGAATTACCTACATGAGTCAAGAAGTCAAGCTAGGTATGAATGGTTTTAGGATTTGGAATGTGTGTGAAAGTGTAATGTGTGCGGGTCAACCCGCACTGCACTGTGCCACCTGTGGTAGTCCTAAGGCCAAAGAGTCCTATAGGGAACTCATCCTTTAAACCTCCACATTTGATCTTAACCCTCCAAGTGACTTAGGGGTTTATAATCAAACTTATGGGGTTTGCAGGGAGTTTAAGAGGTGTTTAAATTTCTAAGTGGTGGATTCCATTTCTAGTCCTCTAAGATAGTCAAAGGGATAGCCTAAGGCTAGATCCTAAGTACTAAGGAGAGAGAAGAGAAAAGACCTCATCAAAAATGAGGTCAACAACCGTCTTCGAGATAGTCCTATTTGATGCAAATTTCGTTATAGGATAGTCAATCTTAGTCGAGTCAAAAGGGATGGTAGATATAAAGCTAAAATTATCAGCCCCAACAAGTTGATGCAAAAGCGGGATATTCCAAGTGTGATCCCGCCAAACATCGGACACAAGAAGACCGTCGTTAGCATCCGGTCCAGGAATAAAATGAACCAGAGATCAAGTATCATGCCAAAACGATATGTTACCATTGCCTAAGTCCCAGTAAGATGTTTAGCCCAATCCCTGCAAGATAAGATTCGCTTCCACATTCTAGAATCACCCTTCCTCCAGACAACGAGAGAAGGGTGACGATTCCTGCAATATTTATCATGCATAAAGGAAGACCATAACGAATCATGCTTACGAAAATTGAGCCAATGTTTGAATAAATTAATCTCAGCAATGTGGTGAAGTTGTTTGAATCCCAAACCACCGGCAGTGGTAGGTTGACATACTTTCTTCCAAGAGCACCACTTTTTACCTGAGTACGTACCCGCCCAAAGAAATTTATTAAAGCATCTCTCAATATTTTTTTGAGTGGTAATCTTAACGAGCAGGATGATCCATAAAAAATACCTATTTTTCATGTCTTAATTCTTATCAATTTCTAAGGATATTATGCTTTAATGAAAGGTATTTTTTGTGTTTTTGGATGTAGGTGATGTAAAAAGGTCAAAAAAGGAAAAAGGAGCAAAAAGGAGCAAAAAGGAGCAAAAATGGAGCAAAATTCAAGAAGTAAACAAATATGGCCGGGCGCCTAGGCGCCAGAAGTTGGCACCTAAGCGCCAGACTCGATACAGAAACTGTCAAGTTTTTGACAATGTTTAAACGGTTATTTTAATGGAGTGAGCGGTTATTGGACATTCTAGAAGACTGGCAGTTGTTCCTTGATAATAGGACACGTGATACATTGCATTTGGATGCTCCAAAATGGTTTTAATCGCGAAGAGGTGCGAGCCAAAGTGAAGAGGTGCGAAGAACTGGACGCGGTGTCCGCACTCTAGCGCCGGATTCCGGCGCCTGGCGCCGTACGTACCTTCTAGAAGATTCATTGAATGTAGACATGTTTTGAAGAGGTGCCTCAAGGCAACCCTTGAAGCCTATAAATAGGAGTCCATTTCTCCAGAAAACGTTCCCCCCCATTGCAACCCTTTCTCTTATCCACTTTAGGATCTCTCATCCTTAGAGAGAGAAATAGAGAGAGAAATTTAGGGCCACTTTTGTTTAGTTTAGTGAGTTTATTTTTCAAGTTATTGCATCTGGAGTTCATTACACTGTGGAGTCAGTAGGAATCAGAAGATCTGTAGAAGGAATATTTGAGATAAGTATTTAATATTTGATTCAAAGTTTATTTATTATGTTTTGCTGTTTATATTCAATGTGTTCTGAGTAGTTAGTTTACTTTCTTCCTTCAATTATGAAGAGATAGATAAGATAATATAAGATTCAATGGAGAATTGAAATTCAAAATGTTTTCAAAACATCGTGATGACATTAATACCTGATCTTACTTTACTTTTTAAATTGGCCAATTAAATTCTTAAAACCTGTTGAAGAGTTTGAGACCTAGAAGAAGAAGAACTCTTGACTTGTAAATGTCACATGAATCCTTGGGTAGTCGAAGACCATGTGCGGGCTATTCAAGGTGAAGTGTAAATAAATAGGAAGATAATATTTAATGGGCGTAGAATTGATAAGTGTTTAGAGTGACAGACTAAATTCTTATAATTTGATTTATAGATTAGGAAAGGGTCACTAGTAGGGCCGACCATAGCCACCCTTGGACATCTAGTAGTGTGAGTCTATATTAACCCATTCTACTAACAATACATCCGGACCTGATCTGTAAATTATCCAATGTTCTTTGCGCCTGGATCAAAGGGTAAAGAATAGGAATGCTTCTATTTGGCACAATATCATAAATCAAATTCTCCAACGAATATTAAATTATCTTAAAAATATTAGATTAATTGAAGGGAAGAAAGTTGTTTATTTTATATAGTTTTCATAAAATCATTGTCTTATTATTGTTTTCTTTATTTGCATCTAGTAAATTAATAGTAATTTATAGTTAGATTAATATATAAAAAGATTTTTGAAATACAATATTTAGAAAATTTATTACTAAAATTTTTCCTCGTGGGATCGATACTGGGGTCTTTGTTTCAAAGCCCTATATTACTTGAAACAATACGTATACTTGCGTAGTACCCAAAAAGTATATAAAATATTTTCTTTTTAAAATTATATTTTGCTATATAAACATATATTTAAAAAGTTTTATTTAGTACATATCTATAAAGCAAGTTATTCCAGGTCAAGTGTTTCGCGCCTTCGCCAGAAATTAAATTTTCTAGCAGTGGTAACAAATTCTTGTATTTGGAAGTACAAAAATTCGGGTCAAGTTTTTAGCGCCGTTGCTGGGGAAGAAATAGAATAGTATAAATTTTTTTAAAAATATTATATTTCCAAAAATATATAAAAAAAGAGATATATATATATATAAATTTTATTCCTTGTTTTATGCGAAGATTTGGTTCTGAAGGATTAATACCTTTAGATTCTGAATTAGAAAAAACAATTAGAAAAATTAAAAAGGGAAAACAAATTCAAAAATTTCAAGAAATGGCTACTTTACAAAATCCAATTGAACTTAATGATCAAAATGTTTATAAACCATTAAGGGATTATGCTAACCTTACAGTTGATGAACTTCATAGTAGTATTCAAATACCCACTGTAGATGCTAATTCTTTTGAACTTAAACCGTCTATTATTCAAATGGTGCAAAATAATCAATTTGGTGGAACACCAAATGAGGATCCAAATTTACACCTTGTTAGTTTTTTAGAACTTTGTGCTACCTTTAAATATAACAATGTTTCTGATGATGCTATTAGACTTAGACTCTTTCCTTTTTCTTTAAGAGATAAAGGAAAGATGTGGTTAAACTCATTAGCGACTGGTTCTATTAAAACATGGGCTGAATTGGCACAAAAATTCCTTACTAAATATTTTCCTCCTTCTAAAACTGCTAAATTAAGAAATGATATTTTTTCGTTTAGTCAATTTGACGGGGAGACAATATATGAAACTTGGGAAAGATTTAAAGAACTATTAAGAAAATGTCCTCATCATACTTTACCTAATTGGTTAATTATTCAAACATTTTATAATGGATTAATTAGATCTTTAAAATCAATTATTGATGCTGCTGCTGGAGGTTCTTTAATGTCAAAATCATTTGAAGAAGCTTACACTTTAATTGAAGAAATGACTAATAACAATTTTCAATGGCCTTCCGAAAGGATTAATCCTAAAAAGAAGACAAGTATTCACGATAATGAAGCCTTTTCTATCTTAGCTTCACAAGTAGCAGCAATGTCTAAGAAATTAGATAATTTTGCAATTAATATTTCACATAATAACTCTGCTAATATTGAAGATTCTCAAACTATTGAAACTTTACAAGCTATTGCAAGTAAAAATAATCCTTATTCAAATTATTATAATCCTGGGTGGAAAAATCATCCTAATTTTAACTGGAATAATTCACAACAACAATGGGGTAATAATCAATCTCATCCCACTGGAAATTGGAATAATCAAGTTAATCCAAATTATAAACCTCCTGGATTTAATAATCAACCGAAAAAGTTATCAATAGAAGAATTAATTTTACAAATGAATAATCAATTACAAAATCAAAATACTGCTATTCGTAATATTGAAAATCAAATGGGGCAAATTGCTACTTTAATTAATAACAGACTTGTAGGAACATTTCCTAGTAATGTTGAAATTAATCCAAAGGAAACTGGAAAAGAACTTGAACAAGTTAAAGCTGTGCAACTTAGAAGTGGAAAGGAATTAAAAGAAAGAATGCAGAATGAAATTGAAAAAGAGATTGAGGTTGAAGAGATTGAAAAACCTAAAGAAACTCTCTCCTTGTCAAGATCAAACTGTTATACCTGTTAATGTAGAAGTTGAAAAACCACCACCACCTTTTCCTCAAAGACTTAAACAGTAGAAATTAGATCATCAATTTTCTAAGTTCTTTGAAATTTTTAAGAAACTTACTACTAACATCCTTTTGTTGAAGCTTTAGAACAAATGCCAACTTACGCAAAATTTATGAAGGATATTTTAAGCAAAAAATGAAAATTTGAAGCTTTTGAAACTGTTGCATTAAGTGAAGAATGCAGTGCAATGATTCAAAAGAAATTACCTGAAATGCTTAAGGATCCTGGAAGTTTCACTATACCCTGTGCTATTGGAGAAAAATTTTGTGGAAAAGCTTTATGTGATTTAGGAGCAGGTATTAATCTCATGCCATTCTCTATCTTTCGAAGATTGGATTTAGGACATATTACTCCCACCACTGTAACCCTCCAGTTAGCTGATAGATCTATCGCTTATCCTAAAGGAGTTATAGAGGATGTCCTTGTTAAAGTGGATAAATTTATCTTCCCTGTAGATTTCATAGTACTTGATATGGAAGAAGATAAAGAGATACCTATTATTTTAGGGAGACCTTTCTAGCTACCGGACGAGCTATGATTGATGTGTAAAAGGGAGAACTAACCATGAGAGTTAATGATCAAGAAATTAAATTCAATGTTCTTAAATCAATGAAGTACCCTGATAAAGAGAATTGTTATCGAATGGATATAATTGATTATTTAATTGAAAAACATTATCAAGAAAAATGTAAAGTCATTTCTGAAGAAAAATTTGAATTTTTAACGGATGAAAATGAAGTAGTAGAAGAAGAAGAGACTCATTTTATTAAAGATAATTGGGAAACTTTAGACATAATTCAAAATGATATACTTTTACCATCAATTAAAAAAGCCCCTGAACTGGAATTAAAAATGTTACCTTCACATTTAAAATATGCGTTTCTTGGAAATTCGTTAACTTTACCTGTTATTATTTCTTCTGAGCTGAGTAGAGATCAAGAAGAAAAACTACTAGGTGTGTTAAAGAATTATAAGAAAGCTCTTGGTTGGACTATTGCTGATATAAGAGGGATAAGCCCTTCCATTTGCATGCATAGAATCTTAATGGAAGAAAATTTTAAACCTACTATAGAATCGCAAAGAAGATTAAATCCTATCATGAAAGAGGTTGTTAAAAAAGAAATTATTAAGTGGTTAGATGCTGGTATTATTTATCCTACTTCGGATCGTTAATGGGTAAGTCCTATTCATTGTGTTCCGAAGAAAGGAGGTGTAACTGTCATTGTTAATGATAAAAATGAACTAATTCCTACAAGACAAGTTACTGGATAGAGAATTTGTATTGACTATAGGAAATTAAATAAAGCCACTAAAAGGATCATTTTCCTTTACCTTTCTTGGATCAAATGCTCAATAAATTAGCTGGACACCCATATTTCTATTTTCTGGATAGATATTCTGGTTATCATCAATTACTTATTGCTCCTGAGGACCAAGAAAAGACAACATTTACAAGTTCTTATGGAACATTTGCTTTTAGAAGAATGCCTTTTGGTTTATGTAATGCACCCGCAACTTTTCAAAGATGTATGATGTCAATATTTTGTGATTTGATTGACAAAGGAATTGAAATATTCATGGACGATTTTTCGGTCTTTGGAACTTCTTTTAAATCTTGTTTGGAAAACATAGCCAAAGTTACGAAAAGATGTGAAGAAACAAATTTAGTTCTTAACTGGAAAAATGTCAATTCATGGTCACAGAAGGCATTGTACTTGGTCACAAAGTATCACAAAAGGGATGGAAGTAGATCAAGCAAAAGTGAAAATTATTGCTGAATTGCAACCACCTACTATCATTATCGATGTGAGAAGTTTTCTAGGTCATGCTTGAATTTTATAGAAGATACATAAAGGATTTTTCTAAAATTGCTAAACCTCTTTGTCATTTATTGGAAAAAGATGCAAAATTTTATTTGAATAAAGAATGTATTAATGCTTTTAATATTTTAAAAGAAAAATTAATAACTGCACCTATCAATGTTGCACCCAATTGGAATAAATCTTTTGAAGTAATGTGTGATGCAAGTGATTTTGCAATTGGAGCTGTATTAGGACAAAAATATGAGAAAATTTTCAAAGTTGTATATTATGCTAGTAAAACTCTCACTCGAAACACAAAGAAATTACACTACCACTGAGAAGGAGCTTCTAGCTATAGTATATGCCTTTGATAAATTTAGACCTTATCTTCTTGGTACTAAATGCATAGTTCATACCGATCATTACTGCTATTAAATATCTATTATCTAAGAAGGAGTCTAAACCTAGACTTATAAGATGGGTTTTACTTCTACAAGAATTTGATTTTCAAATAGTAGATAGAAAAGGAACTGAAAACCAAATTGCCGATCATTTGTCTAGAATTAAAAATGATATTATTTCGGAAGAAAATATAAATGAGAAATTTCCTGATGAATCTTTATATGTTATTCAAGAATGCAAAACACCTTGGTATGCTGATATTGTTAATTATTTAGTTAGCAATATTTTGCCTTATGACTTGGATAACAAATTTATTAAGAAATTTAAATATGATGCTAAATCTTATATTTGGAAAGAACCTCATTTATTTAAATTTGGTAAAGACTCTATTATTCGAAGATGTGTACCTTATGAGGAAACTTTTGCTATTATTAAAAAATGTCATGATTCTGATTTTGGAGGACACTTTGGCATAGATAAAACTGCATTTAAAATTTTAAATTCTGGATTTTATTTGCCTACCTTATTTAAAGTTGAGACATTATGTGAAAACATGTGATCGATGTCAAAGGATGGGAAATATATCTAGGAAGAATGAAATGCCTTTAAACTATTTATTGGAAGTTGAAATTTTTGATATATGGGGTTTAGACTTTATGGGACCATTTGTTCCATCATCTGGAAAAATTTATATTTTATTAGCGATTGATTATGTTTCAAAGTGGATTGAAGGCATGTTGCTTTACCAAGCTGTGATTCCAAAAGTGTTTCTAAATTTTTTAAGAAAATGTTATTTTCAAGATTTGGAATGCCTAAGGTAATTAGCACTAATGGTGGAAGTCATTTCGAGAATATAAGAATTCAATCATTACTACAAAAATTTTGAATCAAACATAGAATTGCAACAGCATATCACCCACAAACAAGTGGAATGGGTGAAGTATCAAACGAGAGAAATTAAAAGAATTTTAGAGAAGACTGTTAATTCTAAAGGAACCGATTGGGTTGATAGACTTGATTTTGCATTATGGGCTTATAGAACAGCTTATAAGACACCAATCGGAATGTCACCTTACCGGTTAATTTATGGTAAACATTGTCACTTGTAGAACTTGAACATAAAGCTTATTGGGCGATAAAGGAGTTTAATTTTAATTTGAATAAAGCAGGAGAAAAGCGATTATTGCAATTAAATGAGATGGAAGAAATAAGAAATGAAGCATATGAAAATGCGAGGATTTATAAAGAGAAAATGAAGATGTTGCATAATAAGAAAATTTCAGGAATAATTTTTGAACCTGGACAAGACGTATTACTGTTTAACTCTCGTTTAAAACTTTTTCCTGGAAAATTAAGATCTAAATGGATTGGACCCTATATAGTTGAGAAAGTATACCATTATGGAGCTGTGGATATTAAAGATCCCAAAACAGGAAAAATTTTTAAAGTAAATGGATTAAGATTGAAGCCTTATTTGGGAGATATTAAAAAGATTTAAAAAGAGGCTGATGAATTGAGTAAACCTGATTAAAGATTTACTTAAGTCGGGCTAACGACGTTAAACCAAGCGCTTTGTGGGAGGCAACCCATAATTATCTTGTGTTATGAGTGTTTTTAAGTTTTAATGTAAGGTTATGCCTCGATCTTGATTAATTTTATATTACTTTAAAAAATTTGATGCTCATAAGTCTTTGTTGATTTAGGCTAAAAATTATTTTGAAGTATGTAAGATTTAGAAATTGGATCACTCTATTCTGAATATGAGTAAAAAGGAGATCAAGTTAACCTTAATTATGATTGTTTACAATGTGAGTTATTGAGTCTAAATTACTCTTACCAGTAAAATTTACCTATCTTGGAGAATGAAATTTTTGAAATTTGACGATTAGGCGAAACAGAATTGAACATAGTTCCGGCCCCTAGGAGCCAGAATTCAGCGCTTAAGCACTAGAATCAAACTATGTATTAATAGGTCCGGCGCCTAGGCGCCAGATTCAACGCCTAAGCGCCACGGTTACTGGGTCGTGCAAAAATAAAAAATTTTCAGTTTTTCACACGATTATCCCTTTTAAATCAACCTACCTTTATCCCTAACCATCAAGCAATCAAAATTACGTCCCTTGCACTTCATTCTTGAGAGATTTGAGAAATTTTTGAAGAATATGGAAGGAAGAAATCATGGAGAAGAAGCTAGGGACAAGGTCTCAAAGGATCCTCAACCCTACTTCAATGGTTTCATCGCTGTAAGTATAGAGAAAATTTCTAGTCGTTTGGATAAGTTTGAAGCGGAGTTTAAAAGCATTGGAGATCGCCTTCATGAGATGTTTCATCAAATTGAACATCTAGAATGGCAAATGAAACTTCAATTTGATCATTTTGCGGCTTATCAAGATGCTCAAGTTGAAATGTATGCGAAGAACAAGTGGATTGACGAAAAGACGGCTACGGATTTCCCGAGAGCGTTAGTGTTCTTTCCAAGTGGAATACACAATTTCCCTTGTGAAGATTAGAATATTTTGGTAATGAGATAGTTATTATATGGTTTGTTGAGTCGTTGTATCGATTTAGAGAATCGATTGTGTTTGTTTGTGTATTTGTTTTCATGTTCAATGTGTGTTGTTTTTGCTTAGAAATTGTTGTGTTTGAGTGTGTATTAGGAACTTGAATCCAGTATAATACTTATCTGGAATGTATTGAGTCAATATTGAAGATTATAAATGGAATTTAGTAAGTTTGATTTAAACCTTATGTTTGATTGGTGGATTAAATATTTAATTTTTATAAATTTTTTAGAAATGTTGTGGAAGTTAGAAATTGAATCCCTACTCTGATATGAGTAATTGGAAGTTGAATTTATGAATTTTGGTGGAAAATTAAATTTAAAAATATTTTTTTTGTGAAAGGCGAGTCTGGCGCCTAGGCGCCAGAATTCGGCTCCTAAGTGCCAGTTCGGCCTATACCCGAAATTTTACTTAAATACCCCCAAAAGCCATTTTTGACGCCTAAGCTTCATCTTCTTCCCCATTTTCGGAAAAATACACCTTTTAAATCCATTTTGAGGTCAAAACATCAAGGATTTGAGCGCAAAACCACTTGATTTCTTCGTCTCAAGGTCAGATCTACACTTTAAACCATTTATTTTCGATTTTCACCATAGATTTCACTAGTTTTGCTAAGAACCGAAATTTTGAAAAAAAAATTTGATTTTTAGTAATTTCTTTGGATTTTTAAACCTATTTTAAGTTTTATAAACTTAAAAAGAGTTCAAATCTTTGATTCCTAAATTTGTTCTTGTTTTCTTTCACGTTTATATGGCTCCAAAATCTAAACGCGGGAAGGCAAGAGATAACTTTGATAGCGACAAATTTTCTATCGCGAGTGCGCATTTTCGCTTCCACGAATTTGCGACGTCCAGGAAGTTCATTTCAGAACAAAGTTTCTATCATCCGGGAGAAATGATTGAAAACACTATAGTTGCACATAATTGGCAACGATTTTGTTATTTCACTGCTGTTGCTGTTATCCCTATTGTTCGAGAATTTTATGCAAATTTTCTGGATGCTGAAGATTATGAAGCCTTTGTCAGAGGTATCAGAGTAGGATTTAGTCCTGAAAGAATCAATATATTCTATGGCCTGCCACCAACTATTGAATACCATTATTCTGGATTATCACCATATGAGGGAGATTTGGATATGATCATTGCTTATTTGACTGACGGTATTGGATCTTGGAAGATCAGGAACGGAAAAAGGGTAAACATCAAATCCTCCAAATTAAATGGTATTTCTAAAGCATGGCACTATTTTATTTCTGCTAGATTGTTACCTTCCAACCACCTGTGTGAAGTGACTAGAGATCGAGCAATCTTAAACTACTGCATTCAGGAAAGGAAACCTATTGATGTCGGCAGTATTATTTATGATTCTGTGGATTCTACTGCGAGATCCAGCACTTCTGTTGGATTGGGATTCCCATCTCTGATTTATTCATTATGTGTTAGTAATGGAGTCACTGCTGATATTTCTGAGGAGAAGTTAAAGTCTACCAAGCCAATTAGGCAGGAGAGTGTTAGTATCTATGATCGTCTTTGAGGGAAGAGATCGACCGCTCCTTCTACTTCTACACATACTCCAGGTAGACCTTCTACTTCTCGACCCTCCACTTCTGCTGAGCCACCATCCAGTTTCTGGGAATCAATGCATGATTAATTTTTAGAGCGACAGCGAGAGTTATTTCAAACTCACTGCGGGATTGATACTATTGATAGGAAACTTGATCATTTATCTGATTA
This sequence comes from Papilionanthe hookeriana x Papilionanthe teres, assembly GCA_022702705.1. Lineage (NCBI taxonomy): Eukaryota > Viridiplantae > Streptophyta > Magnoliopsida > Asparagales > Orchidaceae > Papilionanthe > Papilionanthe hookeriana x Papilionanthe teres. The sequence goes on along the minus strand of CM040435.1, from coordinate 75,223,323 downwards.
TACCCAGAAGAAGAGTAGTTATGATGCTGAGTATGATGAAGCCCTAGTCAGATTTCTGAAGGGTGAACATGATGTTAGATTCCTTACTTTTCCTAATTTCACACCATTTGTTGATCCTAAGGATGTAGAAATTTCTTTTGGTGATGATGATGATGATGAGGCTACAGACAGTGATTAGTAGTTATAGATCTTTATGATGAGCTACTCTGTTAATTGGTTTTATTTAGATTGTTTGTTTAATTTTTTGTTTAATGTATTTTGATTTGTTTAAATATTGTTGTGGATTGATTAGTGTTAAGATTATGTTGTTAAAATATTCTTAGTATATTGTGTTGAGACTGAAGTTAGAGTTAATTTATGATATGTTTGTTTTAGTCTACTGTTTAGTAATTAGTAATTTTGCTCTGCTTTAATTTTGTTTCAAATTTAGTATAATCATAAAAATTAGCCTGCTTAATTTTTATACTGGCTTCAATTTTATCTTAATTATTCATAAAAGCATGAGTAAAAGTTAATTTTTCTTTTTAAGATTGTTTTTACGTACTTATAAAAATTCTTATAATTTTCTCTCTCATACATTCAAATTATCATAGTATACCAAAACTTAAGTTTGGGGGAAGGGAAAATACATTCAAATTTAAATTTTATTTGTCCTTAAAGAGCTAATATTTTCTTAAAAATAAAAACTTTTTAACATAACTTAAGGAATGAAGAATTTATTTGAGATCACTTTTATTTTTGAAATTATAAACAATTTAGTGAAATTAACCAAAATTTTAACAACTTTGATTGATTTTAAGAATAGAATTATTTAACTTAAAGAAGAATAAGATTAAGAAATTTTTCTATTCATGATAGAAATAATAGAATTTTAGAAATATTAAGTAATCAAAAATTATCACTTGAAAAAGAAAAGATTGGAAATCTTTTTGAATTCTATTCATGTTATAATAATTAAGTGGAAATGTATAAGTTTTGAAAATATAAGTTAAGGATAGTGAAGTTCAAAACCATTAACAGGCTATCCAGATATAGTAATCCTCTCTAAATATATAATAAAAAATAAAAAAAATAAATTAAAAAAAGAGAGGAGAAGCTTGAGGAAATGCCTAATCAAAAATTGGCTTCACTTGAATTATCTTATAAAAAGAAAACTAGTTACATATTTTACTTAATTTTATACATGAATATTTATTTAAAAAAGATTTTTCAAGAAGATCTTTTTCTTGTAAATAATCTATGAGAACTTAATATAATAGACTTCTATTATTTTCAAAATGAATGAAAAGTTTGAGATCTTATGATTTGGTAGTTAAATATTCTTTAAATTCTTAAAATTAAACCTAGTTAGTAAAATTGGGTTAATAATTTACTAAAAACTTTATAAAATCAAAAATTATAAGGAATCTTAAATATTTATCTTTTATTCCAAAGGTTATACATTTTATATAGTAGAAAGAGTTACTTGAGGACAAGTAACATTTAAGTTTGGGGGATTTTGATCCATAAAAAAATACATATTTTTTATGTCTTAATCCTTATCAATTTCTAAGGATATTATGCTTTAATGAAAGGTATTTTTTGTGTTTTTGAATGTAGGTGATGTAAAAAGGTCCAAAAAACGAAAAAGGAGCTAAAAGGAGCAAAAAGGAGCAAAAATGGAGCAAAATACAAAAAGTAAAAAAATATGGCCTGGCGCCTAGGCGCCAGAAGTTGGCGCCTAAGCGCCAGACTCGATACAGAAACTGTCAAGTTTTTGACAACGTTTGAACAGTTATTTTGACGGAGTGAGCGGTTATTGGACATTCTAGAAGACTGACAGTTGTTCCTTGATAATAGGACATGTGATACATTGCATTTAGATGCTCCAAAATAGTTTTAATCGCGAAGAGGTGCGAGCCAAAGTGAAGAGGTGCGAAGAACTGGACGCGGTGTCCGGCGCCTAGGCTCTAGATTCCGGCGCCTAGGCGCCAGACAGACCTTCTAGAAGATTCATTGAATGTGGACATGTTTTAAAGAGGTGCCTCAAGGCAACCTTTGAAGCCTATAAATAGGAGTCCATTTCTTCAGAAAACGTGCCCCCCATTGTAACCCTTTCTCTTATCCACTTTAGGATCTCTCATCCTTAGAGAGAGAAATAGAGAGAGAAATTTAGGGCCACTTTTGTTTAGTTTAGTGAGTTTATTTTTAAGTTGTTGCATCTGGAGTTCATTACACTGTGGAGTCAGTAGGAATCAGAAGATCTTTAGAAGGAATATTTGCGATAAGTATTTAATATTTGATTCAAAGTTTATTTATTATGTTTTGCTGTTTATATTCAATGTGTTCTGAGTAGTTAGTTTACTTTCTTCCTTCAATTACGAAGAGATAGATAAGATAATATAAGATTCGATGGAGAATTGAAATTCAAAATGTTTTCAAAACATTGTGATGACATTAATACCTGATCTTACTTTACTTTTTAAATTGGCCATTTAAATTGTTAAAACCTGTTGAAGAGTTTTGAGACCTAGAAGGAGAAGAACTTATGACTTGTAAATTTCACATGAATCCTTGGGTAGTCGAAGGCCATGTGCGGCTATTCAAGGTGAAGTGTAAATAAATGGGAAGATAATATTTAATGGGCGTAGAATTGATAAGTGTTTAGAGTGACAGACTAAATTCTTATAATTTGATTTATAGATTAGGAAAGGGTCACTAGTAGGGCCGACCATAGCCACCCTTGGACATCTAGTAGTGTGAGTTTAGATTAACCCATTCTACTAACAATACATCCGGACCTGATCTGTAAGTTAGCGAATGATCTTTGCGCCTGGATCAAAGGGTAAAGAATAGGAATGCTTCTATTTGGCACAATACCATAAATCAAATTCTCCAACGAATATTAAATTATCTTAAAAATCTTAGATTAATTGAAGGGAAGAAAGTTGTTTATTTTATATAGTTTTCATAAAATCATTGTCTTATTATTGTTTTCTTTATTTGCATCTAGTAAATTAATAGTAATTTATAGTTAGATTAAAATAGAAAAAGATTTTTGAAATACAATATTTAGAAAATTTATTACAATAATTTTTCCCCGTAGGATCGATACTGGGGTCTTTGTTTCAAAGCCCTATATTACTTGAAACGATACGTATACTTGCGTAGTACCAAAAAAGTATAAAAAAAACAACTAGAACCTTCTCTTAGCTTTACCTAGGTACTTGTTATAAATATTTAAATGCCTTAACATGTGTTTTAAGTGCAGCTTGGGATGACGGGAAGACCCTCCAGGTACGCTTTTATTTTATTGCAATTTACTTACATGCACTGCACTTTACTTCTTGAATGTTAAACAAGATTGTTTCATGAAAACTAAAACCTTTATGATAGTCACAAAACTGAAACCAAAACTAAATTAAAAGTCACCACAAGATAAAATTCACCGCCACAACATTCCAAAATATAAAATAACTATATAAAATATTTTCTTTTCAAAATTATATTTTTCTATATAAACATATATTTAAAAAGTTATATTTGGGACATATCTATATAGCAAGTTATTCCAGGTCAAGTGTTTCGCACCTTCGCCAGAAATTAAATTTTCTAGCAGTGGTAACAAATTCTTGTATTTGGAAGTATAAAAATTCAGGTCACAGGACTTGTAAACCATACAACACCAGGCTCTGAAGGATACTCTTAAGGATAGTAATACGACCACCAATGGATAAGAACTTGTTTTTCCAATCAAGAATGCAGTTCTTAATTTTTTCAACAACCTCATCAAATTGAGTTTGTCTCATCCTACCCTTAAGCAAAAGAACTCCCAAATACTTTAACGGAAGGGTGAAAATAGCAAACCCAGTGTAGTGATTAGCCCAAGAGAATTTCCTACCATCGACAGAGTTCCCAAAATATAAATGACACTTGGTAGCGTTGAAATGTAACCCGGAAATTACTTGAAAGTCCTCCAAAAATTGGAAAATTTTCTTAATAGAAACCTTGGAAGCGTTAGAGAAAAAAACGATGTCATCCTCATAAGCTAAATGGGAAACCAACACGCTGGATTTAGAAGCAAAATGGAGATCCGGCCTTTTAACGAAGAGGTCATTTAAGAGACGAGAAAAATAATAACAAACCAAAATGAAAATAGTGGGAGAAAGAGGGTCACCCTGCTTAATCCCACGGCTCGCACTGAAGTAGCCATGAACCTCACCATTAATAAGGATGCTATAAAGATTGGAACGAAGCCAGTTGGAAATAAGCAAACAAAAAGGGGTAGGAAAACCCCAAGCCCTGAGAACACCCAAAATAAAATCTCAACTCATAGAATCATAAGCTTTGCGGATATCCAATTTAGTCACCATATTGCCCCCCTTCATTTTTTATCAATCTCGTGAATCATTTCTTGAGCTAACATGATATTATCAGTGATCCCTCTACCTTGGATAAACGCCGTCTGATTATGAGATATAAGAAGGTGAAGGTGAGGATGCAACCCTTTCACAATAATTATATATATATATATATATATATATATATATATATATATATATATATAAATTTATATAATATTATTTTTTTATTTTAAATATTTTATGTATAGTATATTATTTATAAATATAATTTAATTATAAAAATATTTAATAGCCAAACAAATTATAAATAAATAAATATATACCGAGTATATATATATATATATATATATATATATATATATATATATATATATATATATATATATATATATATATATATATAAATTTTTATTATATTATTTTTTTATTTTAAATATTATAAGTATAGCATATTATTTATAAATATAATTTAATTATAAAAATATTTAATAATGAAAAAAATTATAAATATATATATATATATATATATATATATATATATATATATATATATATATATATATATATATATATGAAAGATGGGGAGCCGTATTTTGTGGAGAGTTTTTGGTGTGATTCTTGATTTCCTTCTCAATCTCATTCAATTCTTTTGATGTTTGGTAGATTTGAATACTATTTCTTTTAGTTTTCATTCTATCCTTGCATTTGCTGCTGTTACATCTAAATTCTGTTTTCCCGGCTCTTGATCTTTTTGAATTTTGGACTTCTGTTGATTCTTGATTCTTCTTCTGGGTTTCTATTTTTCTGAATGGCTGAGCAAATTCGATCTCCGGCAAAGACTTTTGCTGAAGTGACTGGTCTTGATTCATCAAATCCTTCTGATAAGTTGGTTTTTCCACAATTTTATCATGATGCTGCTCATGGTAAGGGGGAGTGCCAATTCATCAAGAAAATTGAGAAGAAGGGTGGTAAGCCTACCTTAATTCTATCAGATTCTGATATTTCCTCTCTAGTGGATGTACATAAATTTACTTTAATTGGTAAATTTCAATTTGGACATCCTAAAATGGATATCATAAGAAAATGCTTTGAGAATTTTAGATTATTGGGTTCTTGGAAGGTTGGTCTTTTTGATGGAAGGCATATTATGATCTAGCTTACCAAAGAAGTGGATTATGCTAATTTATTCTCCAAAAAATTTGTTTTGATTGATGGCATCCCTATGAAACTTTTAAAATGATCTCCTTCTTTTGATCCTCATCAAGAACCACCTGTTATTCCTATTTGGTATAAACTACCAAATCTGAAGCTTCATTTATTTAATCATCAAATTCTATATGCTATTGGGACTGCCTTAGGTAGGCCTCAAAAGTTGGATATGCCTACCTTTCAACTCACTCGGCTTTCTATGGCTAGAATTCTTGTGGAAAGAGATGTATCTCTTGCTAATATTGAAGAAATCTGGATTGGTACACCACATAATGGATATTGGCAAACTGTTATAATGGAAAATAAGCCATTTTACTGCCATCATTGTAAAATGTTTGGACATTCCAATGATAGCTGTTTCAGGCTTCATCCTCACTTGAAGGCCAATAGGATTATAGATCCTAAAAAAGCGATCGATCCGTTGTCCTTACTGTGGAAGATTTGCGAACTACTGTTAATCCTGTTCAGACTACTGTAATTGCTCCTACTGGGGAAAAGCTGCAAATAACTACTAAGGAGCCTGTTGTTGAATCTGTTCAGATTTCTGCTATTGCATCAGATATTTTACCTATCAATTCTGAAATCGTTAATGTTACTTCTGAGAATGAAGAAAGTATTAGAAATAATGAATCTTTAGTTGCTCCTACTAGGATTTGTACAAAAGCAAATGCAAATCCTTTACCAAGAGGTTCTAGTTTAATTGAATCATCTACTTCTCCTGAATTAGTTGTTTTAGATTCTAGAATTACTGCTGCTACAGAAGTTCAGAATCCTCATGAGGCTTTGCAAGACAATACTATTACTCATTATAAAACAGTTGAGGTTCACCCTAAGCCTATGAATTATCCTGTATTTCAACAAACAACTCAGAAAGATACTTCAATTTCTGCAAGAATGGCAGATATTAGTAATGATATTAATAATGACTGGATGATACAAAAAGCTAGAAAGAAGAGATCCCTGGAGTTAAAAAATCTTTCTGAAAGCAACATTATTAAAACTACTGCAGCTGAAAATTCTTCCTCTAGGTTGACTAGAGGAGGAAGAAATGCTATTCATGATTAAATTCTTGTGCTTGGAATATTAGGGGAGTGGCCGACCACGGCTCCCTTAATAGACTCTTAAACTTAAACGGGGTTCATCACTTTTGGATTATTGTCATTTTAGAGCCTTTGGTGAAATCCAATTTTGATAGATTCACTAAGAAATTCTCCGGATATAATTTTGTGGTTAACTGTTCTCATAAAATCTGGTTGTTCTATAGAAAAGAGCTGAAGATTAAGATCTTGCTTAATCATTCTCAGCTGCTGCATTTCCATTTTGACTTAGATCAGTTCAATGGCTTTGCTTATTTTATATATGCTGCTACTTTAAATGTTGATAGATTAGAGCTATGGAATGTGTTACATCACATTAGTAATTCAATGAATGATAGCTGGATTTTTGGTGGTGATTTCAATTCCATAGCACATCCTAGTGAGAAAAAGGGTGGGAGAAATCCTAATCTACAAGCAATGTTGAACTTTTCTAATAATATTACTTCAGCTAATCTTTTTGATATTGGATTTGAAGGCTCTCCTTTTACTTGGAGAGAGGAAATATTTATGAAAGAATTGATAGAATTTTGGTTAATCAACTCTGGCTAAGCATGTTCCCTATTACTACTGTTAAACATTTGGCGAGACTGGGATCTGATCATACTCCTTTACTGGTCAGATGTGCTCTCTCTCCTGCTGTTAAGAACTCTCTCTCTCTCTCTCTCTCTCTCTCTCCTTTTTTAGATCTCTCTTTATCACTCCCCTCCCTCTCTCTCTCTCTCATTTTCTTTATTTCTCCATCTTTTATTCTTTCTCTTGATATTTAATGTCACAAACTATTTCTCATTCTCTCACTTTTCTCTCTTTCTCATTGATATTCGCTCTCTATATTTTTCATATTCTATCTTTGCTTTCTCTCTTACTCTTTCCCCTATCACTCTAATTCTCTCATCTTCCAATCTCTATCTTGATATCTTTCTACCCTCAATCTCACTCTTTTCCTTTCCTTCTCACTCACTCTCCTCCTATTCTTCTCTCTCTTATTCTCTCAATTTCCCTCTCTATCATTATCCCTCACACTCTCCTTCCTTCTCTCTCTTTTTCTCCCTCTCATTTTGTCTCTCCTTTGTCTTCTCCTCTCTAACTCTCTCTTCCTACTTTCTTACACACACTCTCTCTCCCCCTCTTTCGCTCGTACTCTCTACTCTTACTTGGTCTCTCCCCTTCTTGTCTATCTCTAACTCTCACTATTTCTCCACCACATATACACACTCTCCCTCCCTCTTTCTTCTTTCTCTCTATCCTTATATCTCTCTCTCTAGCCCTCACCCTTTAAATCTCTCTCCCATTTCTTCCAGCCCCTTAACTCACCCACTCTCTTGATCCCTCTCCCTCTCTCTTTCTCCCTCCGTTCTTCACATGCTCTCTCTCATTCTATATCTATAGCTCATTCTTCTCTTAATCCCTTTTCTCTATCTCTCTCTAGTCTATCTCACTTCCCCCACTCAATCTAACTCTTTCTCTCACTACCGCTCTCACTTTGACTCTTTATATTACTCTCTCTATCTTTCTTTTGCACCCCCTACCTGCCTCTCTTTCCTCACACCTCTCTAATTCATACTATGTCCCCCTTATTTAATCTCTCCCAGTTTCTATCTTAATAACCCTACCTCTCTCTATCTCTCACATCTTCTTTGACACTTTCTTCGCTTTCTATCTCACTTTTCCTCTAGTGCTTTATTATGCTTTTCTCTCTCTCCTTCCTTTTATCTCTTGCTCTCGCTTACTTTCTCTTTAGCTTATTATCTCTCTATCTTTCTCTCTTGCTCTCGCCTTGTGCTTTATTATCCTTTCACTTTTTTATTTCCACTCTCTCTCTGTCTCTTTCCCACTTACTTCACTCTCTCCCTCCCTCACTCTTCTCTTAATTATTTTTCTTTCTCTTTTTCTCACTTGCTTGCTCTTTCACTTCTCTCTCTCTCTCCCTTTTCTATACTCTCTTACTTTTTTCTAGCTCTCCCTAGATCTCTCCCTCTTTCTTCTTCTTTTGTTATCCCCCTCTTTCTCCCATTCACTCTCCACCCTCCCTTTATCTCTCTACCTTGCTTCCTCGCTTTTCCTTCTGACTCACTTACACCTCTACCCATGTTCTTACTGTTTCTTCCCTATCTTCCTCTCGCTCCCTCACTCTATTATTCCCTTCCCTCTCCTTCCCTCCTTACCGGCCTCTCTCTTTAGTGTGAATATATATTTCTCTCCATATCTCTTTTTTTCTCACTATCAATCCCTCTCTCGTTTGTTCTCTCTCCTCACTCACTCTTCCTTGTTGCCTTCTTGGTGTCACTATCCCTCTCTCTTACCCTCTCTATCCCCCTCTATAACTCTTTCTCCCTCTCCCTACTCTCACTCTTATACTCTCTCTTTTACTTTATGTACCTCTTTCCATCATCCACTCAATAAGTCATTATTTCTGCTTATCTCTTTTTACCTTTCCCTCTCTATCACTCTCTCTCTAACTCTTCCTTTGTTTGCTTCCACTCTCTCTAATTCTACCCACCACTCCCTCTAGCTCTCTCAACATCTACCCCCCCCTCTCCCTCTATCTCTCTTTCGCCATCACTCTTTCTCCATATTATGCTCTCTCATCATTTAACTTTATTACTCCCCCACTCTCTCTCAGCCTATCTCGCTCCCACTTACTTCACTCTCTCAATCTCTCACTCTTCTCTCCCTTTCTCACTTTCTTGCTTGTTGCCTCCCTCTCTCCCTCATTTTTTATACCTCTGTTGCTTTTTCTAGCTCTCCCCAGCTCTCTCACTCTCTACTCGTTGCTTTTCTCCCCTTCTTTCTCTCATTATCTCTCCCCTCAACCTCTATCTCGCTTCCTTGTTATCTCCCTTCCACTCTATTACCATCTCTATATTACTTTTTTATACATTTTTCCTTCTTTCCATCCTATCTCTCTCGGTCTCTAATTTTTTCCTACTCACGTCTACATGTCCCTTTCTTTCTCACTCTCTTCATTCCCTCTCTTTATCACTCTTTATCACATTATCTTTCTCTCTCACTCCCTCCCTCTCTCCCCCTCTCTAACTCTTCTCTCGCTCTCCCTTGCTTCATCACTTTTATTTCTCTCTCTCACTCTCTCTAGCACTCTCTTGTTTGTTGTCTCCTTTTCTCTTTCTCTCTCTATCCCATCCTCTTTTCCTTACTCTCTACACACTGTCTCCCTTTTTATCTCTCTCACACTATCAACCTCTATCCTACTCTCTCTCCATCTCTCCCTCTTTTTATCTCTCTTCATCTATCTCCCTCTCTCTATCTCTCTTTTGCTCCCAATGTCCTTCACTCTTCCCTCTTGCTTTCTCTTCTCTCTTACTCTCTCTTCCACCCTCCCTCTCTCCCACACACTCTCTCTTAATCTCTAATACACTATTTTCTCTCTCACCACGCCTTTTCCTCCCTCCTCTCCATCTCTTATCTCTCTCTCTCTCTCTCTCTCCCACTTTCCATCCTTATCTCTATCTTTCTCTCTCTCTTCCTCCTTGCACTATGTTGCACTCCCATTGTTTCTCTATCTCTTCCACTCAACTACACTCTCTTATATCACTCTTTCTTCTCTTTTTTATCAATCTCTCTCTCTCAAACATACTCAAACTTTTGTCACTCACTCTCTCATCCTTTCTCTTTCTCTCTCTCCCTCCCTTAATCTCATTCTCATTGCCTTCATCTCTCCTTCCCTTCCTCCCTCTTTATCTCGATCTCCCTTTTCTATCACTATTTTATCTCTTCCCCTAACTCAACATTCCTCTCTCCCTTACTCTCCCTTTCATTTGTCCCTTCTTTATGTCTATCAAACCGTCCCTCCCTCACTCCCTCTCACCACTCACTCCTTTATCGTTTCTCTTACATACTCTCTCTATCACTCCTCTCTCTTATTTTTCTCTTTATCTCACGCTTTGTCTCTCCAAAACTCCTTTTCTCTCTCTATGTATATATTCTCTCTCTTCTCTCTAACTCTGTATATCTACCTCTATTGATATTTCTCTCTCTCTCTGCTTCCTCAATCCCTCCCTCATACTCAATATAAGTATCTCTATCTTTTCCACTTTACCTTTCTTGGTCTTTTTAGCTCTCTCTCTCTCTCTTCATTTTGCTCTTTGTTCCCCTCTCCCTCTCTCCATCTCTCTATCTCTCCCGCCCACCCTCTCTCCCTCTCTCCATCTCTCTATCTCTCCCTCCCACCCTCTCTCCCTCTCTTTATCTCTCTATATCTCGCTCCTTTGCACTCCCTCTCTCTCTCTATTTTCCTCTCTATCTCACACTTTTTCCATATTCCCCTCACTTTCCCTCCCATCCTTATCTCTCTCTCTACTCTCACACTCTCTTTTGCTTCTCATTACTCAATACCTATCCCTCTCTATCTCTCTCTATCTCTTTTTATATTCACCTACTTTCCTTTCTTCCGCTCTCCCTCCCTCCCTCTTTTCGTCTATTTTTCTCTCTCCCTTCCTCTTTGATCCTTCTTCCATTACTCATTTTCTCCCTTTTTAATTCTATCTTCTCTCACATTCACTCTCTTCTCATGCTCTGTAATCAGTGAGAGATAGAGTGTGTGTTGAAAAGAGAAACAATGGTTTGGTAGGAGTGGGAGAGAGCAAAGTGAAGAGTGAGAAAGTTAGAGCAAGAGTGAAAGAGGTTGCACGTAACAAAAGTAGAGAGAGCTAGAGCAGAGAGTGAAAAGGGAGGGGAGAGATGGACATAAGAGAGTGAGAGAGAGAGATAGTGGGAGAGAAAGAGATAATGAGAAACGGAGAGAGGGTAAATATTGCAAGAGAAAGGGAGAGAGAGCAGACAAGAGAGAGTAAGAGAGGAAGAGGCTGAGGGAGAGAGAGAAAGATAGAAGGAAGTGAGAGTAAATTGAGAGAGGGAGTGAGAGAGATGGAAGGGAGAAAGTGGGAGAGAAAGAGAGGGGTGAAAAGTGGGAGTAAGGGCTTGAAAAAAAAACATGAATGGGTCTAGAAAAAAGGCAAGAGACGAGGAGATGTAGAGTAGGAGAGAGCCGGAGAGAGCGAGAGTGAGGAAGCGAGGGAGAGAGTAAGAGTAAGAGATAAGACCGGGGAGTTAGAGTGCAAGAGAGGATGAGAGAGACTGAAAGAAGAGCAAAATAAAGTTCTAGAGAGAAAGCATGATAGAGAGAGATAAACGGTCAACAGAAGAGAGAGTGAAAGATAGAGGGAGGTAGGGAGATTAAGAGTGTGAATTTGCGAGTGAGTGAGAGATAAGTGAGCAAGAGAGAGAAAGGGAGGTAGATCGAGGGAGCGATAAAAGAAGAGAGTGAAAGGGGAAGATAGATGGAGAAAGGGAAGAGTTACAATATAAAATTGAAGAGAGAGAAAGCGGGGCGTGGAGAAGAAGAGTTGGAGCGCACAAGATGCAGGAGAGAGGAATAGAGAGAGCATGAAAATTATAGAGAATGATGAGTAAGAGAGACAAGAGAGAGAGTGAGAGAAGACAGAGATGAGTAAGATAGAAGAGTGATTGGGAGAGAAGGAAAAGAGATATGATAGAGAAATATAAAATGAGATTAGAAGATTATCAAAGAGAAAGAAATGATGAGAGAGAGTTTGATAGAAGAGAGAGAGAAAGAGAGAGTGTTGAAGAGAGAGTTGTTGAGTGGGAGAAATAGAGACAAGGAAATTGAAATGTAGAGAGATTGATAATGGAGAGATGGCGATGGAATGAGGGAGGGAAATATAAGAGATGGAGAGAGAGAGCGAGGTAGAAGGAATAGAGAGAGGTAGAGAGTGAGTGTTTGTGAGAGCATGAGAGAGAAAGAGAGGGCGAGAGGAAAAGGGAGAGTGAGAGAGAGAGACAGAGAGACTGAAGTGACGAAGGGAGGGTGGGAATGAGAAAGACAGATGGGATAGAGATAAAGGGAAAGTGAGTGAGATAGATAGAGTGAGAGAGCAAGAGTGAGAGAGGGACTACAAGCGTGAGTGAAAAATAGAAAAAAAGAGGGAGAGAAAATTTGAGGGGGGAGAGAGAAATGAAGGGAGGAGAGAGACGGAAAGAGATGATGAGGGAGAAAGAAAGAGAGAGATGGGAAGAGAGAAGAGATGAAATAGAAAGAGAGAAAAGGGAGAACGAGAGAGAAGGGAAGAGGTGGGAGATGGAAGAGAAAGAGAGAGAGTGGGAAGACCGAGATCAATAGAGTGGGATCAATGAGTGGTAGAGAGATGGAGTGAGTTGGAGAAGATGAGAGAGAGGAAGAGAGGGTGGGAATGAGGATGAGAGTTAGAGAGATAGAGGGAAATTGAGTCAAAGGGAGTGGGAGAGAGTGAGCGAGTGAACAAGAGAGAGGGAGAAAGAGAGGGAGAGAGAGGAAGAAAGAGAGATATAGAGGGAAAAAAGGAGGGAAAGAGAGCGATGAAGAGAGAGGGATGAAGAGTTAGACAATAATGATAGTGAGAGATAAGGTACAACAAGAGAAGTGAGGTGAGAGAGAGAAAAAGCATGGTAGAGATAGAGATAGAGGCATATCAAGAAGTACGAAGAAAAAAAAGACTAAAAGAGAAGGTGAGATGTTAAGGGAGATGGGATAGGGAGTGAGCTACAAATATTGAAGGAGAACAAAGAGAGAGAATTTGTGTGTGGAAGAGAGAATGAGAGAATAAGGAGTATGCTAAGTGTGAAGATTAGAGAGGGAGAGTGAGAGAGAAGGTGAGAGAGAGGGAGATAGAGTGGCGGAGAGGGAATAATAGGATGAGAAGGGAGAAGAGAGAAGGTAATATAGAGATTAAGAGGTGAGGAGACAACAACAAGAGAGAATGCAGAGAGACATTGGAGGGGGCAAGAGTGAAAGAAAGTGAGAGAAATACACGAGAGAGAGAGGTAGGAAAAGATAGAGTAAGTGAATGAGGGAAGGGTAAGAGAGAGGGGAAGAGTGAGAATGACAAGAGAAAGGGGGAGCATGAGAGTTAGATAAAGGTAGAGAGAAGTGAGTGAGAGAGAGAAAGAAACTAAAATAAAGGGTTGATGGAGAGAGAGAGAAAGAGAAGAGTTCCACGAGTAAGAGAGAGGGAAGTTTAGAGAGAGAAGTAGAGAATGAAAGCGCGAGAGAGTAGAGGAGTAAGTGAATAGAAGGTTGAGTAAGAGAGAAGAGAGAGGGCATAAGAGTTGCAAAGTGTGAGAGAGAAGGTAAGAGAGTAAGAAAGAGAAAGAGAGAGTGAGGAGGAGAGAGGAAGGGAGAGAGAGAGGAAAGCATGGAATGAGTTAGCAAGAGATATGTAGAAAGCAAAAGAAAAGTAGAGAGAAAGAGAGAGAAGGGGGTAGAGTTGGAGAGAGAAGAGTGTGAGAAAGAGATGAAAGAAAGTGAGAGAAGAGAGAGTGTGATGAAGAGACAGAAAGAAAGTCTATGTGAGAGAGAGATATTGATGGAGTGAGTGAGTCAAATAAAAAGAGAACAGGGAGGAGAGGAGAGAGAAAGAGGGGGAGGGATTGAGAGAGATGGGGAGTGATTGAGAAGAGAGAAATAAGAGAAACTGGGAGAGAGGGAAAGAGAGAGAAAGAGATATAATACATTAGACATATTGATAAGAAAGGTGAGAGTGAGTAAAGGAGGAAGAAAGAGCAAATGAAATGGGTGAAGAAGAAAGAGAGATGAGAGAGAATGAGAGTCAGAGGGAGATGGAGAGAGAGAGAGAGTAGAGAAAATGAGAGTAAGAGGGAGATGGAGAGAAAGAGAGATAACGAGTGGGACCGAGAGAAATGGAAGAGATACATGAGAGAGAGATGGAGGGCACGAGAGAGGGAGTGAGGGATAGTGAACGAGATGAAAGAGGGAGAGGGAGAGGGAGAAGAAGGCGAAACGAGGGAAGAGAAAGATAAAGAGAGCAAGAGAGTTGTGGGATGAGAGATATAGGGTTATAAAGAAGGCAAAATAGAAGTAGAGAGAGATAGAGGTAAAGGGAGTGAGAAGTGTATGAGAAAAAACTTTAAAGAAAGAGAGAGAAAGATGAAGAGATTGGTAGAGAGTGCGAGAGAGAGAAAGATAGAGAGAAATTGAGGCAGATAAAAGAGAGATGGAGGGAGTGCTGGAATCTGGACTAAAGGATATAGGGGGAGTGAGTGAGAAGAGAGAGTGAAGAGAGAATGAGATAGAGGACAAGACTTAGATAAAGAGAGAAGACATAAGGGAGTAAGGAAAGGAGGGAAGGTGGGTGAAAGCGAGGCTCTCTCCACAATGCACACACACTCTGTCCCTCTTTCTTCCTTATCTCTCTCTTTATCTTTCTCTCCAACTTTATCTCTCACTCCTTTCCCCATCTCCCTTTGTCTCTTTCTCTCTTTGCTCTTTCTCACTCTTTCTCTCTATTACCTTATCTACTTATGCTCTCTAATCTCTATCTCCCTCTTACATCACCATCTCTTCTCTCACTTACTCTCTTTTCTCACACAGTTCTCTCTGGCTTCCCTCTCAACTCTTTCCTCTTGCTCCCCTCTTCACTGTATCTTCACTTTTCTTTTTATCTGGCTCCCTATCATCTTTACTCTTGTTCTCCCCTCCAACTATGCCTCTCTCTCTCACAGACTTCCCACTTTCTCTCTCACTCTCCACTCCTTTTTTCTCTTCTCCTTCTCCTCTCACTCTCTACTCCTTTTTTCTCTTCTCCTTCTCCTCTCACTCTCTCTCTCTTTTCCTCCTCCACTTTCTCTCCCCAATCTCTCCTTTGCTCTCTCCCCCTCTAACTCTCTCTTATCCTTTATTTTGTCCCCCGCTATTTTGCTTTCTCTCGTAATCTACCTCCCTCATTCTCTCTCATTCTCTCTTCTTCAATTCCATCACTCTCTTTTTTTCTCTCCACCCACTCTCTATCATCTTATCTCTCCTATTCCCTCTCTCACTCTATTAATCTGCATCTCTTGCATGCTCTCTCATCTCTCACTCTTTCTTTCACTCTTTTCTCTTTGTCGCTCTACTCTATCTTTCTCTCTCTTACCTTCACTATCTCCCTCTTGTTCTCTTTATAGCTCATCCTCCCTCTCCCCCTCCACTTTTCTCTCTCTTCCACCATCTTGGTCTATGTCCTTTATCTATCACTCTCTAACGCTTCTGTATCTTACTCTCCCTCTATTTCTCTATTAATCTCTTTCACTTTCATGTTCTTTCTTCTCGCGCTCTCTCTTGTTCTCTCTTCTCTTTTATTATCTCACTCCCTTTCATTCTCTTCTCTCTCTCTCTCTCTTCATCTCCTTCTTTCTCTATCTTACCTTCTCAACCCTCTCTAGCTCATTCTTTTACATTATATACCTCTTTACCTCGCCCTCATTGTCTCCCTCCCTCTCTTTCTCACCCTTGTCTCTCCTTCCTTTTGTCTCACCTTCACTCTTTCTCTATCTTACTTACATTTTTTCTCTCTCCTTTTGATACATTTATATTTATATATATATATATTTATAGACGGAGTGAGGGTTTCAGAGAGAGAAAGGGAAGGACTAAGGGAGTGCAAGAAAGATGTTGGGACGGAAAGAGATGGAGAGAGAGAAGTGTGAGAAAGAGAAGAGAATGGAGAAATTGAGGAAGAAGAAGATAGAATGAGTGTGAGGGTAGGCTGGAGATAGAGTGAATGAGGTGGAGAGAGGGAGTAAGTGAGAGACAGAAAGTGGGAGTGAGGGTAATAAATAGATTGAAGGAGAGACAAATAGAAAGAGAAGGGAGAGTGAAAAGCAGCCAAAATAGAAAGAGTGGGGGATAGAGTTAGACAATGAGATAGAGACTAAGAGGGAGAGAGAGGGAGAACACTAGGTCACAGGAGCAAGGAAGAGAGTAAGAGGAATGGAGGGAAGAGAAGGAGAGAACAAGGAGGGAGATAGAAAGTGAGAGAGAGTGAGTGAGAAAAACAAAACAAGACTTATATTGCAAGGAATATAGAGAGAGTCAGGGTGATAAAAAAGGGAGAGGGAATGTAGAAGGGGTTGGGTAAAGGGTGATAGATGGGGGGATGGAAAGAACAAGATAGAGGGAGAGGTAGCAAGAGAGAGGTAGAGAGATAAAATGTGTGAGAGAAAGAGAGAAATAGTGAGAAAGAGAGGGAGGCTTTGAGAAAGAATAGAAATGAGGTGAGGTAAAGAAGAGAGAGAGAGAAAGGCAGTTAAATGAGAGAGAGCGAGAGAGATAAAGATATTAATAAGACATAGATCAAAAGTGTTAGAGATACTGAGAAAGAGAGAAAGATTGAGAGAGAATGAGAAAAAGATTGTGAGAGTCTATCCCTTTCACTCTTCATTCTTTCTCCCTCTCTCCCTTTCAGTCTATCCATCTCAATCTTTCCCATTTCTCTCCCCTCTTCCTCACTTCTTATACCTATTCTATCTCCTTCTCTCTCTCTCTCACTCTCTTTTTCTCTATCACTATCTTGCCCACTCTTTTATTCTTATCCTCTCTCCTCCCACTATCACGCTCTGTTATCCATGTCTGTCTCTCTATCACTTTTAATCTTCTCACTCTTCTATTTCCTTCTCTCTCACACACCTTTCTTATCAATATCTCCAATTCTAATCCCTCCCTCTTTCTCTATTCCTCTCTCCCTCTTTCTTTCTTCCTCTCTTCATTGTTCACACACTCTCTTTTGTTCACTATCCCTCTCTTGTGTTCTCTTTCTTGCTTTATCCACACTCTTCTCTTGCTTTCTCTCAAAAAATTTATCTCTATCACTTTCTCCCTCTTTCTCTCTACTATGTCTCTTTCTTCCTCTCTCTCCTCTTCACTTTAATTGTCTCCTTCTCTCTCACTGTCATCACTCTTTATCTTTCTCTCTTCCCCTCCTTTTTTTCCTCCCCCGCTCCTCTCTCCCTCTTCATCTCTCTTCTACTGCTTCTCTATCTCTCTCCCTCCCCTTCTTCTCTCTCTTCCCTTTCTCTCTTGATCTCACTCTCTTCCCCTCCCTTTTTGCTCACCATCATTTGTGATATATCTCTCCCACCTTTAGCTCTCTCTCTTTCTTCCACTTTCTATCACTCTTGTCACTCTCTTTTTTTATCCCTCCTCTCTCCCTCTCCCAAACACTCTCTCTTACTCACTCTCCCTCTTTCTAGATCTCTCTCGCTTTCTTTGTCTCACTCTCTCTTCTGTTACCCTATCTCACACTCTCTTTCTATGTCTCTATCTTTTTTTTTTGATCTCTCGCTCACTCTGCTATATATTTCTCCCCCTTTCTATCTCTCTCTTGCTCTTGCTTTCATTCTCTCGCTTTGTCACCCAATCTCTGTTTTTAACTCTCTCACTCTCACTCTTCCTTTATCTCCTTACTCTCCCTCTCTCTCTCACTCCTCTCTATACCTCATACTTCCCTCTCTCTCTTTCGTTCACTTACTCTTTGCTCCTCTCTCTCCTATCTCTCACCCTCTCTCTCTTACACACACTCTATGTCTCTCTCTAGCTCTCTCACTCTCTCTCTTACACGCATTCCTTCCATATTCTATCTATATTTTCCCTCCCAATATTTCCCTCCCAGCATCTTCCTGTCTCTCGCTTTCTTTCTTTCATTATGTATCCCTCTTTCTATCTCACACACCCTCTCACTTGCTCTCTCTCCACCTCACTCCCTCTCCCTAACACTCTCTTTGCCTAGCTCAATATCTCTCACTCTCTCTTCTTTTCCCCTCTCTCAGTCCTCTCTATTTCCATCTCTTTTTTTTTATCTCTTGGTCTCTCATTATTCTTTATCTTTCTCCCCCTTTCTCTCTCTCTCGCTCTTACTCGCATTCTACCTATCCTTCCTAATCTCTTTTTTGAACTCCTCGATCATCATCTATCTCTACCCTTCTCTCTCTATCTCGCATTATTTATATTTTCTCTACCTCTTCTCCCCTTTTCTTTTTGGACTATCTCTTCATCCTTCTGCTTCTATTATGTAGCTCTCTCTCCCTCTTACTCTTCTCTCTCTCACACCCTCACTATCACTTTATATCAATCCATCTATCTCTCCACCCCCCTTTTTCTCAATCTCACTCCCTCTCTTTCCATCCCTCACACCCTCTCCATCTCTCTCATTTTCTCATTACCTCTCCCTTTTTCTTTCACTCTCTCTATCTGTTTCTCTCTTATTTCTTTCCCTCCTACCTTTCTCTCTTGCATATTTTACTTATCTTCTCTCCTTTTTCCTCCGTTTACCTCTCCCTTCGCTTTCACTTCATCTACATCTCTCAATATCTCTTTCCCTCTTACTTCCTCTACTTCACTTCGACTCTCTCTCCCTTATTCTCCCTCTCGATTTCTCTATTACACACTCTCTTGTTCACTCAAATCTCTCTCACCCTCTCTCACACTCGCCCTCTCTCTTTCTCTCGTTTTCTCTTTGTCAATCATTCCTTCTTTCTCTTTTGTGGTTTCACGCTCTCCCCCTCTCTTTCTATATCTCTCTCCATTTCTCCCTCTCTCTAGAACTCTTTATGATTCTACTTCCATCTCACCCACTATCTCGCCTCTCTAACTTACTCTCATCCTCAATATCTCTCTTTCTCTCTCACTCACTCATAATCTGTCTCTTTCTTATTATATCTCTCTCATTTTAGCTCTCCCTATCTCTCTCTATTGTGCACTCTCTATCTCTTTCTCTCTTCCTCCCTCTCTTTTTCTTCCTCTCTACCTCCTTTTCTTTCCTACTTCTCTCTATCTATCCTCCACTCAAGCTCCCCCACTATCTCCCTATCCCATTCCCTCTCTCCCTCTCACAATCTCTATCCATCTCTTTTATCTTTTGGTGTCACTCACCCATCATCTCTTTTTTGCTCTTTTCTCACACTCTTCTCTATTTCGCACTATATTATCTCTCTCCCTCTCTCTAGCCCTTCCCTTTTTTCTAGTTTCTCTCACCATGAGTTCTCTTACAATCATTCACTTTATATCTCTCCTTTTTTATTTCTATCTCTTTTTCCCTTTGGACATCATCTCTATCTTCTCTCTCTACCTCTCTTATTCCCTCACCCTCTTAGTCACCCTCTCTCATATTTTGAACTCTCTCCTCTCACTCTCTTATTGGCTATTTCTCTCACTCTCTATAATTCTCATTCACCCTCTATTCTCTCATTACCCATTTTTCCTCATTTATCTTGCTCTCTAAGTCTCCCCCTTTCTTTATATCTATCTCACTCTCACTTTTTCCCTTGACCTCTCTCTTATCTTTTTTTCTCTCATATTGTTCCTTCTCTTTGTTTGCTCTTCCTCTCTCAAAAACATTCTCTCCGCCTCCCACTCCTAACCCTTTCCTCCCTCTCTATCTTTCATGCTCCTATCACTCTCCTTCCCTCTCTTTTCCTACTCCCTCATAATCACTCCTTCACCCTCTCTCACACCTTCACTATCTCTGTCTCAATTTCTCACGTATTTGCTTATCTCTCTATCTTCTTCCCTCCCTCTTTCTATCTAGCTCTCACTATCTTCCAAACACACTCTCTTGCTCACTCTCCTCTGTTACTCTCTCTCTAATTCTCCCTCTACCTTGCCATATATTGTTCTATCTCTCTGACTCTCTCTTTACTTTCTCTCTATCTTCCCCATCTTGCTCTCTCGTACATTCTCTTTATCTCTCTCTTTTATTTTCTCTCCGCCTCCCTCTCTCTACCTCCCATTCTTTCCACCATATCTCTCTAGCTCTCTCACTCTCTTCTTCTCTCCTTCTCTCTCTATCATTCCATTTCTCTCTTTCCAACATTCACTCTTTATTTCTCTTTTTCAATCATCCCCTATCCCCCTCCATCTATCCTCTCCGCTACTCTCTCTCTCACTCAATCTCAATAGCTCTCATAATTTCACTTTGAGACTATTAGTTACTCTCTCTACCTCACTCTTTCTTCTCTATCTCTCTCCCTGATGTGAATATACACAAGACATGATCGTGGGGATTGATGTACTAATTGAAAACCTTAGGTGTTATGCAAAAACTGAGAGTAGTTGATAGACATTCGAATGAGATGCCTTAAACACACAAGAAAACCATCCTAAACCTAGAACAAACTGAAAATAATGGTAGGATAGAACTTGGCGGTGAAATGGATGGAGATAAACCTTGACCCAATGCTCAACGCAAACAAGAACGAGGTGGAGAGAGAGAATGAGTGTGAGAGTAGGCTGGAGATAGAGTGAATGAGGAGGAGAGAGGGAGTAAGTAAGAGACAGAAAATTGGAGTGAGGGTGATAAATAAATTGAAGGAGAGACAAATAGAAAGAGAAGGGAGAGTGAGTGAGCGGCGAAAATAGAAAGAGTGGGGGATAGAGTTAGAAAATGAGATAGAGATTACGAAGAGAGAGAGGGAGAACATCAAGTAACAAGAGCTAGGAAGAGAGTAGGAGGAATGGAGGGAGGAGAAGGAGAGAACGAGGAGGCAGATAGAAAGTGATAGAATGCGAGAGAGAGTGAGAGAGAAAAACAAAAGAAGACATATATTGTAAGGAAGATAGAGAGAGTCAGAGTGATAAAAGAGGGAGAGGAAGTGTAGAAGGGGTTCGAGAAAGGGTGATAGATGGAGGGATGGAGAAAATAAGAGAGAGGGGGAGGTAGCAAGAGAGAGGGAGAGAGATAAAATGTGTGAGAGAAACAGAGAAATAATGAGAAAGGGAGGGAGGCTTTGAGAGAGATTAGAAATGAGGTGATGTAAAGAAGACAATAAGAAAGGTGTTTAAATGAGAGGGAGCGAGAGATAAAAATAGTAACATGACATAGATTAAGAGTGTTAGAGAGAGTGAGGGAGAGAGAAAGATTGAGAGAGAATGAGAAAAAGATTGTGAGTGTGAGCAAGATAAAGAGATAGAGGGAGAGGGAGGGCAGGCATAGAGAGAACTAAAGTAAGAGGTGGATAATTTTAAAGATAGTGGAAGAGAAAAGAAGTTACAGAGAGAGAGCGATAGAGACTGAAGGGAGAGTGAGAGAGAAATGTAGATATGGAGAGATAAGGATAAATGGAGACTAATAAAGAGGATGAGAGAAAGAGGTACATAAATTTAAAAAGAGAGAATAAGAGTGAGATTGGAGTAGAGGGAGAGAGAGTTGTAAAAAGAGCGAGAAAATGTAGAAGATGAAGGAAAACCTGGAAGAATCCTCACCATCCTTCTTTTTCTCTCTCTCTCTCTTCTCTACCTCTTCACTCTTCTTTTCCCATTGTTCCTCTCTCTTCCTCACTCTGTTCTTCCCTTTCCTCTCCTTCCCTCTCTCTCCATCACTGTATCTATCTCTTCTATCTTTCTCACTCACTCTCTCGATGCCTTTCACTCTCCCTCCATCTCTCTCTCTTCTCTCACTCTATGTTCTCTTCACTTCCATTTCTCAATCTCCCTCTCTCCTCTCCCTACCTATCTCTCACGTATTCTCTTCTACTTCTTCCTCACTCCCTCTTACTCTCTCTCTCACTCTTCTATCTATTGATCTCTCCCTCACCATACCTCTCTCCATCTTTTTGTTTCTCTATACTTCTGTCTCTCTCCTTCAACCCTCCCCCTCTCTCTCAGTCTCTCTCATATTTATTTTTATTTCTTTCTCCCTCTCTCCCTTTTGTCTATCTGTCTCTCTCGTTCCCCTTTCTCTCCCACACTCCTCACTCTTCCTCACTTCTTATACCTATCTCTATCTCGTTCTCTCTCTCCCCCTCCCTCTCACACACTCTTTTTCTCTATCACTATCTCGCCCACTCTTTTTTATTCTTATCCTCTCTCCTCCAACTATCATGCACTTTTATCCATTTCCCTCTATCACTTTTAATCTTCTCACTCATCTATCTCCTCTCTCTCACACCTTTCTTATCTATATCTCCAATCTAATCCCTCCCTCTTTCTCTCTTCCACTAGTCCTCATTCTCACTTCCTCTCTTCATTTTTCACACACCCTCTTTTGTTCACTATCCATCTATCTTGTGCTCTCTTTCTTGCTCTATCCACACCCTTCTCTTGCTTTCTCTCAAAAAAATTATCTCTATCACTTTTTCCCTCTTTCTCTCAATTTATGTCTCTTTTTTCCTCTCCCTCCTCTTCACTTTAATTATCTCCTTCTCTCCCACTATCAATCTCTCTTTATCTTTCACTTTCCCCCTCTTTTTTTCCACCCCTGCTCTTCTCTCCCTCGCCCTCTATCTTCTACTACCTCTCTATCTCTCTCTCTCCCCCTTCTTCTCTTTCTTCTCTTTCTCTCTTACTCTCACTCTCTTCCCCTACCTTTTTGGTCACTGTCATTTGTGATATATCTCTCCCACCTTTAGCTCTCTCTTCTCCATCTCTTTCTCTTTCTTCCACTTTCTCTCACTCTTGTCACTCCTTTTCTCTATCCCTCTTCATCTCTCCCTCTCCCTAACACTCTCTCTTGCTCACTCTCCCTCTCTCTATATCTATCTCACTTTCATTGTCTCACTCTCTCTTTTGTTGCCCTATCTCACACTCTATTTCTATGTATCTCAATCTTTTTTTCGAACGCTCTCTCACGCTGCTATATATTTCTCCCCTTTCTATTTCTCTTGCTCTTTCTCTCATTCACTTGCTTTGTCCCCCAATCTCCGTTTTTAACTCTCCCTCTCACTTACACACAAAAACTTTCTCTCTCTTCCTTTATCTCTTTATTTCACTCACTCTCTCCCTCTCTCTCTCACTCCTATCTGTACCTCATACTTCCCTCGCTCTCCTCTCTCTTTTGTTCACTTACTCTCTGCTTCTCTCTCCTATCTCTCACCCTCTCTCTCTCTCTTGATCTCTTACACCCACTCTATGTCTCTCTCTAGCCCTCTCACTCTCTCTGGCATCCACCTCTTCCATAACTCTATCTATAATTCCACTCCCAATATTTCCCTCCCTGCATCTCTCTCTCTCTCTCCTTTTCTTTCGATCATTATGTATCCCTCTTTCTATCTCACACACCCTCTCACTCGCTCTCTCTCCACCTCACTCTCTCTCCCTAACACTCTCTTTGCCTAGCTAAATATCTCTCACTCTTTCTTCTTTGACCCTCCCTCAGTCCTCTCTATTTCCATCTCTATTTTTTTCTATCTCTTGCTCTCTCGATCTTCTCTATCTTTCTCCGCCTTTCTATCTCTCACTCTCTTACTCTCATTCTCCCTATTTCTCCCAATCTTTGTTTTGAACTCCTCAATCTTCATCTCTCTTTCCCCTTCTCTCTCTATCTTGCATTATTTCTATTTTCTCTACCTCTTCTTCTCCCCACTTCTTTTTGGTCTATCTCACCATACTTCTGCTCTTATTATGTAGCTCTCTCTCCCTCTTACTCTTCTCTCTCTCTCACCCTCACCATCACTCTATATCAATCCATCTATCTCTTTCTCTCTCCCTTTTTCTCAATCTCTCTCCCTCTCCTTCCATCCCTCACACCATCTCCATCTGTCTCATTTTCTCATTACCTCTCCCTTATTCTCTCACTCTCTCTATTTGTTTCTCTTATTTCTATCCCTCTTGCCTTTCTCTCTGGCATATTCTATTTATCCGCTCTCCATCTTCGTCTATTTACCTCTCTCTTCTCTCTCTCACTTCATCTACATCTCTCAATCTCTCTCTCCCTCTCACTTCCTCTACTTTACTTCGTCTCTCTCTCTCTCTCCCGTATTCTCCCTCTCGTTTTCTCTCTTACACACTCTCTTGTTTACTCAAATCTCTCTCACCCTCTCTCACGCTCGCCCTCTCTCTCTCTCTTTTTCTCTTTATCTATCTTTCCTTCTTTATCTTTTGTGGTCTCACTCTCTCCCTCTCTCTTCTATATATCTCTCTCACACAAATACCTTCCCTATCTCTATCTCCATTTCTCCCTCTTTCTGGCGCTCCTTATGATTCTACTTCAATCTCACTCACTTTCTCACTTTTCTAACTTACTCTCATCCTCAATTTCTCTCTTTCTCTCTCACTTACTCATAATATATCTCTTTCTTATTATATCTCTCTCATTTTGGCTCTCCCTAGCTCTCTCTGTTGTGCACTCTCTATCTGTTTCTCCCTCCCTCCCTCTCTCTTTCTTCCTCTCTACCTCCCTTTCTTTCCTACTTCTCTCTATTTATCCTCCACTCAAGCTCCTCCACAATCTCCCTATCCCCCTCCCTCTCTCCCTCTCACAATCTCTATCCCTCTCTTTTACTCTCTTGGTGTCACTCACCCTTCATCTCTTTCTCCCTCTTTTCTCACACACTTCTCCATTTCGCACTATATCATCTCTCTCCCTCTCTCTAGCCCTTCTCTTATCCGTGCTCTCTCTCTTCATGAGTTTCTCTTACAATCATTCACTTATATCTCTCCTTTTTTATTTCTATCTCTTTTTCCCTTCGGGCTTCATCTCTATCTTCGCTCTCTACCTCTCTTTTTCCCTCACCCTCTTAGTCACCCTCTCTCACTATCTTGAACTCTCTCTTCTACCACTCTCTTTTTGGCTATTTCTCTCACTCTCTATTATGCTCACTTACCCTCTATTCTCTCATTACCTATTTCTC
The DNA here is from genome assembly GCA_022702705.1 of Papilionanthe hookeriana x Papilionanthe teres. Classification (NCBI taxonomy): domain Eukaryota; kingdom Viridiplantae; phylum Streptophyta; class Magnoliopsida; order Asparagales; family Orchidaceae; genus Papilionanthe; species Papilionanthe hookeriana x Papilionanthe teres. Next base: position 75,198,266 of record CM040435.1, on the reverse strand, counting down.
CTCATTTATCTTGCTCTCTAACTCTTCCTCCTTCTTTATATCTATCTCACTCTCACTTTTTCTCTCTATCTCTCACTTAACTTTTTTCTCACTCTTATTGTTCCTTCTCTTAGTTCGCTCTTCCTCTCTCAATCACATTCTCTCTGCCTCCCACTCCCCCTCCCGTTCCTCCCTTTCTATCTTTCATGCTCCTATCACTCTCCTTCCCTCTCTTTTCCTACTCCCTTACAATCACTCTTTCACTCTCTCTCACACCTTCACCATCTCTGTCTCAATTTCTCACTTATTTGTTTATCTCTTTGTCTCCTTCCCTCCCTCTTTCTCTCTAGCTCTCACTATCTTCCAAACACACACTCTTGCTCATTGTCCTATCTTACCCTCTCTCTAACTCTCCCTCTAACTCACCATATATATTTTCTATCTCTCTTACACTCTCTCTTTACTTTCTCTCTATCTTACCCGTCTTGCTCTCTTACATTCTCTTTATCTCTCTCTTTTATTTTCTCTCCTCCTCCCTCTCTCTATCCCCCAATCTTTTCACCATATCTCTCTAGCTCTCTCACTCTCTTCTTCTCTCTTTCTCTCTCTATCATTCCCTTTCTCTCTTTCCATTATTCACTCTTTATTTCTCTTTTTCCATCATTCCCTATCCCCCTCCATCTACCCTCTCTGCTACTCTCTCTCTCTCAATCTCAATAGCTCTCATAAATTCACTTTGAGACTCTTAGCTACTCTCTCTACCTCACTCTTTTCTATCTATCTCTCTCCCTCTCCATCTCATCTTTCTCTAGCTACGTTATCCTCAATCTCTCTCCCACATTCCTTTCACTTTTCTCTCGCTCTTTACTATATTTCTCTTCCTCTCCCTTTCCCTTTATCTCACTACTATTACATCTTTCTCCATCTCTCTTCCACTCTATTCTATCTCTTTCATTCTTCACCTCTATATATCTCTCATTTTCTCACACTCTCATTTTCTAGCTCTCTCTTTATTACTCTCCTCCCGCTCTCTCTCATTTTCTTCATTCTGCCATCTTTTATTCTTTCTCAATATTCAATGACACAGAATAAGCTGTATTGATATTATCTATTCTCCTACTTCTTATAGCCAATCTTTTTGCTCTTCTTACTGATATTCTCTCTTTCTTTTTCATATTCTCTTTAGCTCTCTTTTACTCTCTCCTCGATCACTCTCATTCTCTCATTCTTCCCATCTCTATCTTGATATCTCACTCTTTTTCTTTCCTTCTAACTCACTCTCTATTCTCATGATCTCTCTTGCTTTCTTTTTGCTCTTCTCTCCCGCTCTTCTCTCTCCTATTCTCTCAATTTTCCTCTCTCTATATTGTTGACGCTCACACTCTCTTTCCTTCTCTCTCTTTATCTCCTTCTCACTTTGTCTCTCTTTTGTCTTCCCCGTTCTCACTCACTTCCTCCCTTTCTTACATCCACTCTCTCTCCCCCTCTTTCCTTCATTCTCTATACTATTACTTGGTCTCTTTCCTTCTGACTATCTCGAACTCTCACTCTCTCTCCACCACATTTACACACACTCTCTCCCTCTTTTTTCTTGCTCTCTATTTTTATCTATCTCTCTCTCAAACATTATCTCACTCCATTCTCCATCTCTTTTTACCTTTTTCTGTCTCTCTCTACCTTCTTTATCCTTCTCCCTTGATTTCACACTCCCTTCTTCTACCTATCTACATCCTCCTCTCTTTCGTCAACTATCTTGGCCTCTCTTTCTCCCTCCTATCACTCTCTCACCCTTCTCTCTTCTCCCACTCTCTTTTCTCCATGTCATTATATTTTTCGACTCTCCTTTTCTTCTTTCTATCTTGCTCTCACCCTTTCTATCTCTCCCTCATTTCTTCTAGCCCCTTCTCTCACCCATTCTCTTCATCCCTCTCTCCCTCTTCCTTACTCCCTTCTCTCTTCACATACACTCTCTCTCATTTTTTACCTACTACTCACTCTTCCTTTAATCTCTCTCTACTCTAACTCACTTCCACCATCTCAATCTATCTCTATTCTCATTACCTCTCTCATTTTTACTCTTTATTTAACCCTCTAACTCATTTTTTCACCCCCTTTCTCCGTCTCTGCCCTCACACCTCTCTTATTCACACTCTCTCCCAGTTTCTCTTTTAAAATCCCTACCTCTCTATCTCTCACATCTTCTCTTACAGTTTGTTCGATCTCTATCTCGCTTTTCCTCTATCTCTGTATTATGCTCTTTTCTCTCTCCTTCCCTCTCTTCCTCTTGCCCTCTCTTACTTTCTCACCTCTCTAGCTCTTACATACTCCCTCTCTCACTCCCTTACTCCCTCTCCCATTTTCTATCTCCCACTCCTTTTACTTTTCTCTTTAGCCTGTTATCTCTCTCCATCTTTATCTCTTACTCCATCTTTTTCTTTCAAATCCTTCCACTTTATTATTCACACTCTCTCTCTGTCTTTCTCCCACCTCCTTCACTCTCTCCCTCTCTCACTCCTCTCTCGCTCTTCTCTTACTCGTTTTCTCTCTTTCTCTCACTTTCTTGCTCTCTCTCCCGTTCATACCTCTCTTGCTTTCTCTGTCACTCTCGAGCTCTCCCACTCTATCCTCTTCTTTCGTTATCAACCTCTTTCTCCCATTGACTCTCCACCCTCCCTCTATCTCTCTCTTGATTCATCGCTATCTTTCTCCCACTTTCTTACCCTCTCTATCTCAACTTTTTAATATTTCTTCCCTCTCTTCCTCTTTCTCCCACACTTTTTCCTTCCCCCATGCCACTCTCTCTCTTTAGTGTGTATATATATATATTTCTCCCTATCTAGCTTTTTTCTCTCAACTCTCTCTCAGTCACTTTATCACTCTTAATCCCTTTCTCATATGTTCTCTCTCTTCACTAACTCTTCCTTGTTGCCTTCTAGTTGTCACTCTCCCTCTCTCTCATCTTCTCTATCCTCGTGTCTCTCTCTATAGCTCTTTCTCCCTCTCCCTTGCTCTCACTCTTGCACTCTCCCTTTCTCTTTATGTACCCATTTCTCTCTCTTTCTTTTTCTCTCTCTCACTTTAACTCTGTCCTTTTATCTCACCCTTGCACCTTTCTTTTCTTTACCTAAAATTCTCATTCACTTTCTCTCTAATTTTTTCCCTCTATCTCACTCTTTAACTAAATCTCCCAAGTTCGCTCTCTTGCTTACTCTACCTCTCTCTGCCTCTCTCGCATTCTCCCTATTTCAAGATCTCTCTCTCTCTCTCTCTCTCTTTCTTTTTTAGTCTCATTTTCTCTTCTCTTACCCAATCTCACTCTTTTTTCTATGTCTCTCCTTTTACTATCTCTTTCTCTGTCTTCTCTTCCTTACTCCCCCTTCTTATCTCTCTCTCGCTCTTGCTCTCATTCTCTCTCTTTCTCTCCCAATCTCTTTTTTTAACTCTCTCCCTCTCGCTCTCTCTCTTTGTCCCTCTCTCGTACTATGCCTCTTCTTCTCTCCCGCTTCTCTTGCTTTATCTCTCTCACTATGTGTCTTCTCTCACACTTCTCTTATTTTTTAATTGGTTTATCCCTCTACGCTTCGCTCCAATTATGTATCTCTTCTCTCACCCACTCTCCCACCACCTCTCTCATTTTTCTCTTCAGCCTGTTATCTCTCTCTATCTTTATCGTTTGCTCCACCTTTTTCTTTCAAATCCTTCCACTTTATTATTCCAACTTTCTCTCTGTCTCTCTCCCACTTCCTTCACTCTCTAAGTCTCTCACTCTTCTCTTACTTTTTGTTTTCTCTCTTTCTCTCACTCTTGCTTTCTCTGTCTCTCCCGAACTCTCCCACTGTCTCCTCTTCTTTCGTTATCAACCTCTTTCTCTCACTGACTCTCCACCCTCCCTCTATCTCTCTCTTGATTCATCTCTATCTCTCTCCCACTTTCTTACCCTCTCTATCTCAACTTCTCAATATTTCTTCCCTCTCTTCCTCTTTCTCCCAAACTTTATCCTTCCCTCCATGCCACTCTCTCTCTTTAGTGTGTATATATATATTTCTCTCCCTATCTAGCTTTTTTCTCTCAACTCTCTCCCTCCCTCTCTCTCAGTCACTTTATCACTCTCAATCCCTTTCTCATATGTTCTCTCTCTTCACTAACTCTTCCTTGTTGCCTTCTTGTTGTCACTCTCCCTCTCTCTCATCCTCTATATCCTCGTGTCTCTCTCTATAGCTCTTTCTCCCTCTCCCTTGCTCTCACTCTTGCTCTCTTTCACTTTATGTACCTATTTCTCTTTCTTTTGCTCTCTCTCACTTTAACTCTGTCCTTTTGTCTTACCCTTGCACCTTTCTTTTCTTTACCTAAAATTCTCATTCACTTTCTCTCTGGTTCTCTTCCTCTATCTCACTCTTTAACTAAATCTCCCAAGTTCTCTCTCTTACTTACTCTACCTCTCTCTGCCTCTCTCTCGCATTCTCCCTATTTCAAGATCTCTCTCTCTCTTTCTTTTTTAGTCTTAGTTTCTTGTCTCTTACCTAATCTCACACTCTATTTCTCTCCTTTTACTATCTCTTTCTCTGTCTTCTCTTCCTTACTCCCCCTTCTTATCTCTCTCTCGCTCTTGCTCTCATTCTCTCTCTTTCTCTCCCAATCTCTTTTTTTAACTCTCTCCCTCTCGCTCTCTCTCTCTTTGTCCCTCTCTCGTACTATGCCTCTTCTTCTCTCCCGCTTCTCTTCCTTTATCTCTCTCACTATGTGTCTTCTCTCACACTTCTCTTATTTTCTAATTGGTTTATCCCTCTACGTTTTGCTCCAATTATGTAGCTCTTCTCTCACCCACTCTCCCACCACCTCTCTCACTCTCTTTCAACCTCTCACACTATCTACCCATCTCTCACTATCTCTCACTCACGCACAAAAACATTCTCTCTCCCTTTCTCTCTTTATCCCACTCTCACTTCTTCTCTCCCTCTCTCTACCTCATACTTCCTCTCTCTCTCCCTCTTTCTCTCTATCTCTCATGTACACTCTGCTTCTCTCTTTCCTCTCTCACCTCTGTCTCCCACTCTCTTTATCTTTTACTATCTCTTTATCTCTCTCTCTTTCTCTCTCACCCTCTGAGTCCTATCATCTTGTTCTTTCTATATATTCTCTCTTTCTCCCTCTCTTTCTTTCCCTGACACGCACCTTCCATATCTCTATCTTTATTTCCCTTACCTATATTGCCCTCCCTCAATACCTCTCTCTCTCCCTCTTTCTCATTTTTTTATCCTTCTCTCTTACTCCCTCACCCTAGAGCTCTCTTTGTCTAGCTTACTGTCTTACACTCTCTCATATCTTACGCGCTCTTATTCTCTCTCCATTTCCATCTCAATTTTTTGTATCGCTCTCCTCTTTCGCTCTTCTCTATCTTTCTCCTCAATTTCTATCTCTCTCTCTCACTATTATTCTCATTCTCTTTTTTTCTATCCCAATCTCATTTTTGAACTCCTCACTCTCCATCTCTCTTTCCCTCATGCTCTCTCTCTTCTCCTATTTTTATTTTGTTTATCTCTATACTTTGCTCTTACTATGTAGCATTCTCTCTCTCACCATCACCATCAATCTTTATCTATCTATCTCTCTATCTCTCCCTCTTACTCTCTCATTTCTTTCTTCTCGCGTGTTATGTTTTCTCTATTCATCAAGCACACACTCACTGTCATTCAGTATTCACACAAGCACACACACACTCTCTTTTGCCTTCTCTCTTTGCTCTCTCTCACCATCATTCACACATTCTCTCTTTGCTTTCTCTTACATTCTCTCTCTTTTCTCTCTCTCTCTACTTCTCAACGTCACTCGCCACCACTCACTTTATTTTTTCCCCCATATCTATGTTGATATTTCTTTATCTCTTTATATCTCTCCCTTGCTCTCCCTCTCACTCACTCACTCTTCTTTCTCCCTCGTCTCTCTCATTTTCTCATTCTCATTTTGTCTTTGTTTCAACATTCCCTCTCTCCCTATTTATCTGCCTTAATTTCTCTTATCCCCTCCCTTTATCACGCATGCACTCTCTCTCACTCTTTTCTTTCTCCCTCTCTCTCTCTCTCTCTCACACACACACACACAAATTCCATCTCACACTCCTTTCTCTCGCTTACTTGCTCTCTTTATCTCTCTTATATCTTTTGCTCTCACTTTGCCTCATTATCTCCATATCTCTCTCTTTATCTCTCATTATCTATCTATCTCTTTATTTGCACTCCCTTTATCCCTCTCCTTTTGCCGCTTTATCTATCCTACCCTTTTTCTCACTCCCTTCTCTTATCATTTCTCTCCCGACTCCTCTCTCTTTCTCTCTTTCATTCTCACTTCCTATAGGCCCCATCTTCTCTTCATTCCTCTCCTCTCTCTATTCCCCTATATCTTTCTCAAACTCTCTCTCCCCCACACTTATCTCTCCTCTCTCACCCTCTACTTTCTATGTTTCTCATTCATTCACTCTTTCTCACTCTTCTCTTTGGCACTCACTTCCTCTCCTCACACACTCTCTCTCTCTCTCACTTTCTCTATCTCTCTCCCATTTCTTCCTCCCTCTCCAACTCTCCCTCCCACTCTCCCTCTATAGCTCACATAATCTTGATCACTCTCTCTTTCTCTCTCTCGATCAAACATTATCACTTATCTCTTTCTCTCTCCCTCTCCCTCACTCTCTTGTTCTCTCCCTCAACTTCTCTTACTCCATCTTTTCTTCCCCTCTCTCTATCTCCACTATCTCCCTCTCATCACATCTCTCTCTCTCTTTCTCTTGCTTTCAATCGCTCATAATGTTTCTATTATTCTCTCTCTCCCTCATTTTTTTCTCTCTTCAACTCGCTCACCCTCTCTATCAACAACATTCTCTTGCCCTCTCTTCTATCACTCATACATCCCTCTGTCTCACTCACTCACTTTCTTCTCTCCTTCTTTGTTATTTCTCTCTCACTGTCCCACTTATTGCTCTCTCACCCACTTTCTCTAACCCTTTCTCTCCTCTCTCTCTTTTGTCATATCTCTCTATCTTGATATCTATTTATCTCTCTATCTCATGCTACCTCTCTCAATTACTCGTTCCTTCGTCTCTCTAGAATTCATCTCTCCCTCCATCTCACTCTAACTCTCCATCTCTTCCTTTCTCCCTTTCTTCTTCTCTGTCTCTTTCACTTTCTCTTGTCTCACTCTCTCTCCCTACTTTTGACACACAAGCATTCTCTCTTAATCTCTCTTTTTTTCTCCCTCTCACCCTCTCTTCACTCACTTGCTTGCACTCTCTCTCTCCCTCACTCTATCTATATAAATCTCTCTCCCCTTTTTTATATTTCCCCACCTTTTTGTCTCCCTCTCCCTTCCTCCCTCTCTTCCTCTCCCACTCTCAATTTTCTCTTTTTCTCTCCCTTCCTCTCTTCTTTTTTTTTTCTCTCACCTGCTCTCTCCAACTTTTCTCTATCCCTCTCACTTCCTCTATCCCGCTCCCTTTCTCTTTCCCTCTCTCACTTTTGCTCTCACTCCCGCTTTCTTTCATTTTCCCTCTCCTTCTCTCTTCTCCATATCTCTCCTCTTTCAACTCTATCATTATTCTCCCTCCCTATGGATTTCTCACTCTAACACTCTCCATCTCTCGTTCTCTTTATCCCTCTCAACTTGTTTTTTATCTCAATATCTTCCTCCCTCTTTCTTTGTCCCTCTCTCCGTCTTTCTTCTTCCCTCCCTCTATCTATCATATAATCTTGGTCACTCTATCTCACACTCTCTAGATCTTTCTCACTCTCTATTTTTATCACTCTCTATATTGGTCTACCTCTTTTATCTATCTCTCTCTCTCACTCTTATCTACCTTGATCTCCCTCTATCTCTATATTTGTCTCACTATCTCTCTCTTACTCTTTTATAACTCTCTCTCTGTCCTTCTCTCACTCTATCTTTAATCTCTCTCTTTGCCCCCACTCTCTTGCTCTCTCTCATCCTATTTGCCTCCCTCTCTCTACTCGATCTCTACCTCTCTCAATCAATCTTTCTCTCTACATTATCTCACTCACTCTCTCACTCTCAGTCTTATTCTCTTGCTATTTAATCTCACTCCATTTTGTTCTCTTCTCTCTCTATCAATTTTGTCCTCTCTCCCTCATCCACCCTCATATCTTATCCCTCAATCTCCCTTTCTTCGTCATTCTCTCTTACTATCTGTCTTACTCCCTCTAGCTTGCTCTTCTTCTTCTATCCCTCTCTATCTCCCACTCCCACTCTCCCTTACACACTAGCTCTCTCTTTCTATAGAGAAGAGCGTGTGAGAATGATGGAGTGATAGAGTTAGAGAGGGCTAAAAGTGGGAAGAGAGAGATCACAAATGAGGGTGAGCAAACAGGGGGGAAGAGAGTGAGCATAAGAGAAAAGGGAAGAGAGTGAGCATAAGAGAAAAGGGAAGAGAGAGAAGAAGGGGTAGGGAAAGAGAGAGGCAAAAGAAGGGAGGGAGATTGCGAGGAAGAGGGAGAGAGGATCAAGGGAGAGAAAAAGGGATGGAGAGAGAGAAAAATAGACAGAGATTGTAGTGTGTGATATAAGGAGACAAAATAAGGTGGAAAGGAGAGAGGGAAGAAAGAGACATATATAAAGAGAAAGAGGGAGAAGGAAAAAAGAAAGAATTATAAAGAGAGCAAGAGAAGAGTGTGGATAAAGAAAGAAAGAGAGTATAAGAGAGAGGAGAGAGAAGAAGGATGAGCGACATAGAGAAGAGGGAGAGAGAGGAAGTTTGAGGTAGAGAGGGAGAGAAGAAGTGAGACTGAGATAAAGAGATAAAGGGAGAGAGAATGTTTTTATTTGTAAGTGAGAGATTGTGAGAGATGGATAGATAGTGAGAGATGTTGAAAGAGAGTGAGGGATGGCAGAAGAGTGGGTGAGAGAGAGAGCTAAATAATAGGAGCAAAGGATAGAGAGACCAAGTAAAAAATAAGAGAAGCGGGACAATGTAGGAGAAGTGGGAGAGAAGAAGAGGCATAGTACGAGAGAGAGGGATGAGAAAGAGAGCAAGAGGGAGAGAGTTAAAAGGAATTGGGAGAGAAAGAGAGAGAATTAGAGCAAGAGTAAGAGAGAAGTAGAAGGGGGAGTAACATAAAGATGAGTGAGAGGGAGATAGAAAAGATAGAGAGGCATAAAAAAGAGAGTGAGATAGGACAAGAGAAGAAAAAGACCTAGAGAGAGGGAGAGGGAGAGAGAGGCAGAGTGAGAAAGAGAGAGAACTAAGGAGATTTAGTGAGGAGGGAAAAAACGAGAGGAGAGTTTGAGGTAACGATAAGAAGGGTGCAAGACTAAGACAAAAGGTGAGAGAGAGTGAGAAGAGTGAGAGAGTGTGGAAGAAAGAGAGACAGAGAATAGAGTGCTAAAGTGGGACAGAAAGATCACAAATGAGGGTGAGCAAAAAGGAAGGCGAAGAAAGTGAGAGCATAAAAGAAAGGGGAAGAGAGAGAAGAAGGGGTAGGGAGAGAGAGAGGAAGAAGGAGAGAGGGGGATGGGAGAGGGAGAGGGAGAGGGAGCGAGGTTTAATAAGAGAGAGAGAGAGGATCAAGGGAGAGAAAAAGGATGAGGAGAGAGAAAGATAGAGAGACTGATAGAGTAAAAGGAGATAGTGGAAGAAATAGGAAAAGATAGAGAAAGAGGGAGACAGAGATAGAGATAGATTTATAGAGAGAGCAAGAAAAGAGTCGGGATAGAGCTAGAAAGAGAGTATAAGAGACGGGAATAATGAACGAGAGAGTGAGTGGAAAATAGAGAGAGCAAGAGACAAAAAGGGAGAAAAAGGAACAAAAGAGAGAGATAGAGCTCTCTCTTGTTCCCTTTCCCTCTCTCTCTCTCTTTCTTTCTCAATCTCACTCTTTTCTCTCTATTCTCTATTTATCTTTCCATTTCAGTCTCTCTTGTACTTCTCTCTTCTCTCTTCTCTCTTCTCTCTTTAGCTCTTGTTATTCTCCTTTAATCTCCTCTTACTCTATCATTCTTTCTCTCTCTCCTTCTCACGCTTATTATCTCTCATACTCTACATCTTCTCTCTTCCAAGCTCTTTATTCTTTTATCACTCACTCTCCCTCTCTAATTCTTTTCTTGCTCTCTCCTATCTCACCTCTTATCTTAGTTTCCATTTCTTATTCTCTGTTCTTATCTCTTTATCATTCTTTGTCTTCTTTGAACTTTATCTCTCACCTCCCTTCTCTCGCTCCCTTATCTCTCTTGCTCTTATCTCTCGCTCAGTTACTTTTTCTCTCCATCACTTTTTATTTCTCTCTCTCACTTTTTCTCCCTCTCTCTTTCTCTCTCTCTCCTTTTCTCCTTATAGCTCCCACTCTTTCTTCCTCCCTCTCCCTCTTTTACACACTCTCTTTCCCTCACTCTTCAACACCCTCTGACTCATCTCTCGTTCTGAAAAACTCTCTAGCTCTCGCCTCTATTTTACTCCTTTTATCAAATTATCTTTCTCACTCACAAATTATCTCTCTCCCTTTCCTATCTTTTCCACTCTTTCCTATTGTTCACTCTCCCTCTTTTTCTCACACTCTTGTCTCCATCTCCCCTCCCTCTCTATCTCTCTCCACTCCCTCTCTTGATCTTCTCTATCTCTCTACCTCTCTCCTGCTTTCTCACTCTCCCTCCCAAAATATCTCATGATTAATCTCTTCTCTATCTTTCTCCTCTCACTCTTCTTTCTCTATATATCTCTATCTCGCTCTTTTTACCATTTTATCTCCTTCTCCCTCTCCCTCTTTGCGGTTGCATTCTCTGTTTCCCTTTTTGTATCTATCTCTCTTTTTTCTCCCTCTCTCTTTTATCTATTTTATCTTTTCTTGCTCTCTTTTTCTTTCATTAATTCTCTTTCAATCTTTTTTTCTTTCTTGCTCTCTTTGTAATATCTCTGACTCTATTGTTCTTTCTCACTACCTCTCTCTCAAACACCCATAAATACTTTCTCACCCTCTTCTGCCCACTCCTCCATCTCTAACTCACTCTCTATCCTTTCCATGTCTCTCCCTCATAATCTCTATCTCACTAACTCTCCCTCACTCTCATTTTACTTTTCTCCTGGCTCACTCTTCCACAATTTCTCTTGCTCTTATTCATTCTCACCCTTTCTCTCTATCTCTCTCCTATTCCTCTATCTCACTGAAAATATAGTGCGAGAGACTGAGAGAGTGTGTGTGAGAGTGAGGGAGGGTGAAAGGGAAAGTAAGAGGGAAGAGTAAGGGAGATGGAGCAGGTGAGGGAGCAAGAGATAGATTGAAAGAGGGAGAGAGATTGAAAGAGGGAGATAAATGAAGAGAGACAAAAAGTGGGAGAGATGGAGAGAGAGTAAGGAAAAGGTTGACAGTGAGAGAGAGATAAAAAGGGAGAGAGAGGGTAGAGAGTAAAGAAAGAGGGGATTGAGAGAGGGAGACAACAAGTGAGAGAGTGCGAGAGAGAGTGAGAGAGAAAAAAATGTGAGTAAGCAAGGGGGAGTGAGAGAGAGAAAAGAGAGCGAGAGCAAGTTATAGAGTGGGAGAGAGGGAGGGAGTGAGAGAGAGAAAAAGAAAGTGATAAAGAATGATAAGGAGAGGGAATGGATAGAGAGAGAGAAAGAAAGGGAGATGTAGAGTGTGAGTAACAGAAAAAATAGAGAGTGAGAGATGATAGGATGGAATTGATGGAGAAATGTGTAAGAAAGTGAGATAAATATGGTAATAGAGTGGGAGGGAGATAACAAGCAAGAGAGAGATAGAGGTAGAGGGGAGAGCTAATGTGACAAAGAGGGGAGAAAGAGCAAAGAACAGAGGTATATAAAAGAGAGAGTAAGGGGGGGCAACAAGCAAGAGAGTGAGAAAGGGAGAGAAGAGTGAGAGAGTGAGAGAGTGAAGTAATTGGTAGTGAGATAGGCAGAGAGAGAGAGAGGGAGAAATAAAGTTAAAGGGTGAGAGATCATAAGATGGAGAAAGAGAGAAGGGGAGAGAGAGATAGAGGGAGTGGGAGGGTAGACAAAGAGAGAGCTAGAGGGAGAGGTGGGAAGAGAGAGTGGAAACAAAAAAAAAGGATGAGTTAGAGAGAGAGAGATAGAGAGAGAAAGGTAAAATAAGAAAGATAAGAAGAAATAGAGACTTATAGAAGGGAGGTATAATAAGAGAGGGTGAGAGGAGCAAGGGAGAGAAAAAGGGAGAAGGAGAGAGAAAGAGAGAGACTGATAGAGTGGTAGATAAAGATAAAAAAAGAGAAAAGGAGAGAAAGGAAGAAATAGGAAAAGATAGAGAAAAAAATGAGAAAGAGATGAAAATAAATTTATAGAGAGTGCAAGAAAAGAGTGGGGATAGAGCAAGAAAGAGAGTATAAGCAAGAAGGATAATGAACAAGAGAGTGTGTGAAAAACAGAGAGAGGAAGAGATAATGAACAAGAGAGAGAGATGTAGCTCTCTCTTTCTCTCTCAATCTAACTCTCTTCTCTCTCTTCTCTATTAATCTTTCCATCTCAGTCTCTCTTTTGTACTTCTCTCTTCTCTATTTATCACTTGTAATTCTCCTTTAATCTCCTCTTACTCTCTCATTCTTTCTCTCTCCGTTTCTCACGCTTATTATCTCTCAGACTCTACATCTTCTCTCTTCCAAGCTCTTCATTCTTTTAGCACTCACTCTCTCTCTCCTATTCTTTATTTGTTCTCTTCTATCTCACATCTTCTCTCAGTTTCCATTTCTTCTTCTCTCTTATTATCTCTCTATCATTCTATGTCTTATATAAACTCTATCTCTCACCTCCCTTGTCTCGCTCCCCTATCTCTCTTGCTCTTAGCTCTTCCTCACTTACTTTTTCTCTCCATCACTTTTATCTCTCTTTCTCTCTCACTCTTTCTCCCTCTCTCCCTCTCCCGCTCTCTCTCCCTTTCGCCCTACAGCTCTCACCCTTTCTCCCTCCCTCTCCCTCTTTTACACACTCTCTTTGCCTCACTCTTCAACACCCTCTGGCTCATCTCTCGTTTTGATAACTCTCCCGCTCTCACCTCTATTTCCCTCCTTTTATCACATTATCTTTCCCTCTCACACATTATCTCTCTCCCTTTACTATCTCTTCTTGTCTCTCTCGCACTCTTTTTTTTCTCTCACTTGCACCCACTCTCTTTCCTCTATCTCACTCTCACTATAACTCATCCTCTCTCTTTCCCTCACCCACTCTCACTATTTATCACCTTTTCTCTCTCTTTATCCCTATTTTTGTGTTTTTGGCTCTCTCCCTCCTTTTATCTCCCACTTTTCCAATTTCTTATTGTCTCTCCCTCTTTATCTCTATCACTCTCTTACTTTCTCCCCTCTCTCTCAATCACTTCCATTATCTCTCCCGCTAGCACTCTCCCCTTCCTTTCACTCCCCCTCTCTTACTCTATCACCTTCATCCTCACTTTTTTCCCTCTCTATCTTCTTATGTCTCTTTCTTACAAAAACTCTCTCATCTCTCTCTATCGCATAATTTCTACCTTTTTTTCAAATTCTCTCTCCTTCTTACTCCCTCCCTCATTTGCTTTCCATCCCATAATTTCTCACACACTCTCTTTCCCTCTCTTTGCCTCTCTTTCTCTCTCACTTCCCTCTTTCTTTTTCTCTCTTTTGCTTTATCTCTCTCACCTTTTCTTCTCTCTTTCTTTCTTTTTTCACACTTTATCTCTCTTACTCACTTTTCTCTATCTCACTGCCCTTCTCGATCACTCTCTTGCTTTTGTCCTTAGTATCTCTCTTGCACTCCCTTTCATTCTCATTTTTACTCTCTTCCTCTCCATCTTCATCTCTCTTTCTATCTCCTTAGTTTTCTCTCTCACTCTATGTCTCAGCTACTCTCCCTTCTCTCCTGCTCTTAGCTTATATCTCTTATTTTGTTCTCATTATCTAGTTCGTCTTACCTCTCTCTCTCCCTATCATTATCAAATTCTCTCTTTTACCCTTCTAAACTCTCTCTCACTCTAACCTTTTCTTTGTATCTCTCACTCACCAACACGCACACTCTATCTTACTCTTAGTTGTCTCTTATTCATTCTCTCAACCTCTCTCTCTCTCACCCTCTTAGTCACTCTTTCTCACTCTCTCCTTCCTCTCTTTCCCACCCTCCCTTTTAGTATCTCACTCACTCCCACAATACCTTCCCTTCCTCTCTCTCTCTCTCTCACTCTCTCCGGCTCCTTACTTCCCTATGCTACCTCCCACATTTTCACTTCATCTCTTTTCTTGCCTCCTTTCCGCCCTCTGGTCTCTCTATCCTCTTTCTCCCTGTATTTTTTCACTTTTTTCTTTCTCTTACCCTCTTTTGCTCCCACTCACTCTCCTTCCCTCTCTTGTTTTCTCAACTCTCTCTAGCTCTTACGCCCTCACTCTCTCTCCCCCTCCCCAGCTCCCTCTAACTTAATCTCCACACATCTCTCTATTAGTCACTCTACCTTCCTCTTTCTCTCTCTCTCATTCTCTTTAACACTTTATTGCACTCTTCTTGCCTCTCACTTCCACTCTCCCTCCCTCTCTCTTACTCTCTCTCTTTTTCTCTCTCTTTATATCTCTCTTACTCTTACTCTCTACCTCCATTACTCTCTTTACCTCTCTCTCACTCTCTATCTCCCTCTCTCTCTCTCTCTCTCTCTCTCTCTCTCTCTCTTTCTCTCTAACACTCTATCTCTCCAGCTCCCTTTATCTAACACCATCGCAACCTCCCTCTCTTCCCCTTCCTCCCACTCTCGCACTCTCTCAGTCTTCCCTCACTCTCTCTTCTCTGTCTCTCTCTCTCTTTTTCTCTCCTTCTATCTCACTGCCGCACTTCTCTCTTGCTTGCTCTCACTCTTTCGGTTGTTCTTCATCCTCCTCTCTCTATCTCTCCATCATACTCTCTATCCTCTTTCTCCCATCTTATCTCTCTCTCGCTCCCTCAACCACTATCTACCTCCTTTTACTCTTTCTCTCACCCTTTATCTACATATCTTTATCTCTCTCATACTTTCTACCCTCCCTCTCTCTACATAACTCGCCCTCTCTTCCGTACTATCTACCCTATCTCTCAGTCTCTCTTTACCCTTGTGCTTCACTCTACCTCTCACTCGCCTAACACCCTCATGCTTTCCTTTTTCTATTTTTTTTCTCTTGCACCCTCTCCTACCATCCCTTTCTTTCTTGCTCACACATATATTTATCTCTCATACTATATTTTTTACCTCCCTCTGCCTACCTCCCTTCCCTCCTTCCCCCCTCCCTCCCTCACTCCCTCCCTCTCTTTTCTTTACCCCTCCCTGTTTGCATTCTCTATTTCTCTATTTTTGTATCCCTTTTCCTCTCTTGATCTATGTTTCACTCTCCTTTTCTCTCTATCCCTCCCACTCAAATGCTCACTCTTCTCTCTTTCTCTCTCCCTTTCTCTAGCCTCCCTCCCTCCTAATATCTCTCACTCTCACTCCTACCTTCCCTCTCTCTTTATCTCTCACCCTCGCTTTCTTGCTCTTTCTTTCCCATCCCTACTTCACTACCTCTATCTCTATCATTTCCCTCCCTCGCTCCCTTTCTCCTCTCTCTTTGTCTCTCCCCCTTCTTCTCTCCCACTCTTACTCTCTTACTCACTGTTTCGCCTTCACCCACTCTGGCTTTCTCTTCTTTGACTCTCTCCTTCCTCTCTCTACACTCACGCTCTCTCTTAATCTCCCCACCAATCTTTATCTCTTACTCTCTACTTGCGCTCTTTCATCACTCTACTTCTCACTCTCTCTCACCCTTGGCTTCTCTCTATTTGTTTATTTTTCTCTTCTTACTGTGTCCCTCCCTCTTTCCTCTCTTTCTCCATCTCTCTACACATCTTCTTACTCCCTCTCTCTTACTATTTCTCTCTCCCTCAATTCTTCTCTCTCTGTCCCTCTCCCAATCTTCATCTCCCTTCCTCCCTCTCCCTCTCTCTCTTAGCCCATCTCCCCCTCATTCTTCCCTCTTTCTCCAATTGTCACCTACCTCTCTCGTTCCCATATCTCTTTTTCTCTTTCTCCCTTACTCTGTCTCTCTTCTCTTTCTTGCTCTATCTCACACTCTCCCCTGTTATTTATCTCTTCCTCTCTCTTTCCTGATCTCTCTATCAAACTCTCTATCCTCTTAGAAATGTCTACCTCTCTCTATATCTCTTTCTCCTTCTGACACCTCACTCCAGGCCCTTAGCTTTTTTTCTTTCTTATTCCATCTCTTCCCTCCCTCTCTATATATATTTATATCTCCCTCTCTCCATCTCTCTCAATCTCACCTTCTCGTCGTATCTCTCTTTATCTCTCTCTTGCTCTCTCACACTTCCTCTTACTCTCACTTTTCTCTCACACCTCCCACCCTCCATCTCTTTCTTGCTCTCATGCACTCTGTCTCTATCCCTCATGCTCTCTTTTTTTTTCATTCCCTTTGTCCCTCCCTCTATTTTGTCTCTCTCACTCTTCTTACTTCTATCTCTCTCTTTCTCTATCTCCCTCCTCTCTTGCTATATGTTTCGCTTCATTTTCTCTTTATCTCTCACACACAACCACTTTATGTTATATCACTCCCTCTCTCACACTTCCTTCCACTCTCTTTTCGCATGCTCTCTTTTCGCATGCTCTCTCTTCACATGTTCTTTCTTCATATGCATTCTGATCTCTCTCTCTTGCACCTCTTGCTCTTCCTTCTCTTTCCCATCTCTCCTTTGTTCACTCCATCACTCTATTATTTTTTCTTTTAGTTTCCACTCCTTTGTTCTCTCCCTTCCACTCTTTTACCACTTCTTTCTTTCTTTCTCATCTCTATCTGTTCTCCATTATGCCTCCTCTCCACCCTCTCTCCTCCTCCCCCTTTACACACTCTAGCACTCTCGCATACTGTCTCCTCTTTATGTCGCACTCTCTACCCCTCTCTCTATTTCTCTCTCTCTCTCTCTTCTCTAGTTATTTATCTCCCTCTTTCTCACTTTCTCTCTCTCACTCCCTCTTCTCTCTTGCTCTCTTTCCTCCTTATCATTTTATGTTCTCGATCTCTCAAAATAACAATTTCACTCTCTCTAACACAATTCGTATCTCTATCTCCATTTCTCCCTCCCTCCATCCCTCCCTTTCTCCCCAATCCCTAATAGACTATCTATATCTCTCTCTCTTTCACGCTATATCGCCCCTCCCTCCTTTTATCCCTCTTTCTTTTTTGCTATATTCATCTTCTCTCTTTGTTCCTCTCCTTTTATTTCTCTCTTTTCCTCTCTTGCTCTCTCACTCACTCTCCCTCCTTCACTCTCTCTCACTCTCTCTCCTCTCTCTACTTGTCATGCTCCCTCTCCGAATATCCCCACCCCTCTATCTTCCACTCTCTCTTCTCTTGCTCTTTCATTTCTCTCATTTTCTCTCTCTTTCACTCTCACATTTTCCCTAGTGCTTTATTTCGCTATTCACCCTCTCCCTCCCCTCTCTCTTTCCTTTCTTTTTTTCTCTCTCTACATCTTTCTTACTCTCTTTCTCTCTTATTATTACTCCCTCCCTCCTTTCCCCTCTCTCTATAACTCGCAATCTCTATCTGCCTCCCTCTCTCCTCCACTCTCTCTCTCCCTTTCCTTCCTCTCTCTCCATCTCTCATGCTCCTCTCTCACTCTCATCTCTCTCTTCTCTGCTCTTCCCTTCTTTCTCTTTCTCTCTCTCACTCCTCCCTCTTTGTCTTTAATACTTCTCTCTCCCTTTCTCTCATACACTCTAACATCTCTATCTTTATCTCTAGTGCTCCATATTTTATCTCTCCCTTCCTCTCTTTTCTCTCTCTCCCTCTTGCCACACTTATCTATTCTTTTTCTATCTCTCTTCCTCTCTACTTATCTCTCCATCTGTCCCAGTTAAAGACTCTCTCTTTTATCACTCCCCTTCTTGGTCTCACACTTCCTTTCACTCTCGTTGATCTCTTTCATTCTTGTATCTCTTGCTCTCTCTTCTGTCTTTCTCATATCTTACTTCTATCACTCCCTCTCTTCTCTTACTCCCTCGTCACTGTCATTTTTTCTTTATCTTCATCCATCTCTCCCATCCTTCCTCCCTTGTGGCCTCTCTCTCCCTCCATCCATCACTCTCTTCCCTCTTTCTCTCCTTCTCTCACTTTCTCTTCTTTTTCTCTCTCCCCATCTCTCCTTCTCTCTCACCGCCTCCCTCCCTCTCAAACTTCTCACTCCTTTTTCCTTGTCTATCCTTCCGTCTCTCACGCTCTCTTCTCTCTTACATTCTCTCTTACCATCACTTATTTTTCTCTCTCTTCTATTTGTCAACGCTCACTCTTCCACCCTGTTTTATATCTTTCTCTCTTTATTACAATGCTCTTTCTTTCCATCTCTCTTCTCTCTCCATCCCTCTCTCTCTCACTCTCTCTTTGGTTTCTCACTTCCCCCCTAATCTTCTATCTTATATATCTCTCTCTATCTATCTTCATATTACTCTCTCTTACACTATCCCTAGCTCTATCTCCATTTCTCTCTCCCTCTATTTCTCTCCCTTTCCCTCTTTCTCTCTTTCTTCCTCAATATCATACACACTCTCTTTTCCTTTCTCTCACTTTCTCTCTATCTCTCTTGCTTGCCATATCTCTCTGATTTTCTCTTCTCTCTCAATTTATCTCTCTCTCCATAACTCTCTCTTCCATCTCTTACGCTCTACATTACTTTCTATCTTTCTCCCTCTCTCGCTCGCTCTTTCCACTACTATAGCATCCTCTCTCCCTCTCTTTTCTAACACTCCCTCTCTCTCCATCTTTATCATTTTATGATTTTCTCTCCCACTCTCTTCCTCTCTATATCACTCACTCTCCATCTTTTAATATCTTTTATCTTCTCTCACTCTCCCTTCTTTATCTTACTTTTAATTATCTCTCTTCCCATCTCTCTACTTTTCTCCCTCGTTCCCTCTCTTTTATCCTTTGAATTTAATTCTCTCTATCTCTCTTTTAATATTTATCTCTCTCACTGTTCTTTCTATTTTCGTCTTAATCTCACTCTCACCCTTTCTGCATCTCTATCCATCTTTGTCTTCTCTTCATCTCTATTTGTCTTACTTTCTTTATTCTCTTAGCTTCACTTAAGGTTCTCTCTCACACACACTCTTTTGCTTGCGCCCTCTATCTCTATCTCTCCACCCTCTCCTATTTATCTCACCCCTCTCACTTGCTCTCTAACTCTCTCTTTCTTTTTATATCTCCCTCTTGCACTCTCTTCTCTTTCTTGCACTTCTTTCTCACTCTCTACCTCTTTCTCTCCATTTCTAAATCACACACTCTCTCACTCTTCCTCTCTAGCTCTTACCCATCTCTCAGCTACCTCTCTTATC
This sequence comes from Papilionanthe hookeriana x Papilionanthe teres, assembly GCA_022702705.1. Taxonomy (NCBI): domain Eukaryota; kingdom Viridiplantae; phylum Streptophyta; class Magnoliopsida; order Asparagales; family Orchidaceae; genus Papilionanthe; species Papilionanthe hookeriana x Papilionanthe teres. Next base: position 75,178,965 of record CM040435.1, on the reverse strand, counting down.
TTTCTTTCTCAATTTTTTTTCTTTTCTTTGACTCTTACCTCTCTCTCTCCTCTATCTTCCTCTCCACCTCTCTCTCTTGCACTTTTCTATTATTCTCCATCTCACTAACTCTCACTTTCTTAATCTTTGAGAAGCGAGAAAATGGGTGAGATAGAAGTGGAATCATAAAGATTGCCAGAAAGAGGGAGAAATGGAGATAGAGATAAGGAAGATATTTGTGTGAGAGAGAGATATAGAAAGAGAGAGGCCGAGAGTGAGACCATGAAAGAGAAAGAACGAAAGATAAACAAACAGAAAAAGAGAGAAAGAGAGAGGGCAAGTGAGAGAAAGAGTGAGAGAGATTTGAGTGAACAAGAGACTGTGTAAGAGAGAAATCAAGAGGGAGAATAAGGGAGAGAGCTGAAGTGAAGTAGTGAAAGTGAGAGGAAGATAGAGATTGAGAGATGTAGAAGAGGTGAGAGAGAAAGGAGGTGAATAAGAGATAGAGAGAAGAGAGAGGGAAATAGAGCAAGAAGGAGAATGGATAAGTAAATAATGTGAGAAAGAACGGCAGGAGGGAGAGAAAAAAGAGAGAAACAAAGAGAGAGGGAGTGAGAGAAGAGGGGAGAGGTAATGTGAAAATGAGAGAGAAATGGAGGGTGGGAGGGATGGAAAGAGAGGGAGAGAGATTGAGAAAAAGAGAGATATTGAGAGAGAGAGAGAGAGATGGATTGATATAGAGTGATAGTGAGGGCAAGAAAGAGAGAAGAGTAAGAGGGAGAGAGAGCTGCATAATAAGAGAAAAAGAGTGGAGAGATAAACCAAAAAGAAATAGGGAGAAGAGGTAGAGAAAATAAACATAATGTGAGAGAAAGAGAGAAGGGGAGAAAGAAATGAAGAGCAAGGAGTTCAACAAAGAGATTGAGAGAGACAGAGAGAATGAGAATAAGGGAGAGATAAGCAAAACGAGGGAGAAAGATAGAGAAGAGTGAGAGAGAGAGATAGAAAAAAATAGAGATGGAAATAGATAGAGACTGAGAGAGGGTAAAAGAAGAGAGAGTGAGAGATATTGAGCTAGGTCAAGAGAGTGTTCGGGGGAGGGAGTGTGGTGAAGATAGACCAAGTGAGAGGGTGTGTGAGATAGGGGAGAGGAAGGGAGAGATAGAGATGCAGGAAGGGAAATATTGGAAGGGGAAATGAAGATAGAGATATGGAACATGCGCCTGTGAGAGAGAGTGAGGGAGCTAGAGGAGATAAAGAGAGAGAGTTAAGTGATCAATAGAAAGAGAGAGAGAGATGAGAGATAGGCAAGAGAGAGAGAAGCAGAGAGTCCTAGAAAGATAGACAGAAAGAAGGAGAAAATGATAGCGATAAATTTTTCAGAGAGAGCAAGAGAAGAGTGGGGATAGAGCAAGAAAGAGAGCACAAGAAAAAGGGATAGAGAATAAGAGAGAGTGTGTGAAAAATGGAGGCAGTAAAAGAGAAAGAGGGTGAGAGAGGGAGAGAAAAAAGGGGGGATTAGAATTGGAGATATAGATAAGAAAGGTGTGAGTAAGAGAGAAGAGTGAGAGGTGTGAGTAAGAGAGAAGAGTGAGAGGTGTGAGAAGATTAAAAGTGATAGAGAGAGTGATAGTGGGAGGAGGAGAGAGGATAAGAATAAAAGAGTGGACAAGATAGTGATAAAGAAAAAGAGAGGGCGAGAGGGAGAGGGAGAGAGAAGAAGGATGAGCGAGAGAAAGGAGATAGAGATAGGTATAAGAAGTGAGGAAGAGTGAGGAAAGTGGGAGAGAAAGGGAAAAGAGAGAGAAGGTTAGACACAAAGGGAGAGAGAAATAAATAAAAATGATAATGAGAGAGACTGAGAGAGTGGGAGGGTTGGAGGGAGAGAGAGAGAGAAGTATAGAGAAAAAGAAAGAAAGAGCAAAAGAAATAAATAGAGAGAGGTTTGGTGAGGGAGAGAGCAAGAGAGAGAAGAGCAAGAGAGTATGTGAGAGAGAGGTAGGGAGAGGAGAGAGAGAAACTGAGAAAAGGAAGGAAAGAGAGCTTAGTGTTACAGTAGAGAGAGAGATGGTAGGAGAGTCAAGGTAGCGAGAGAGCGAGTGAGCAAGATAGAAGAGAGAGATAGAGTGATGGAGAGAGGGGGAAGGAGAGGGAAGGGATAGACAGAGTGAGGGAGAGAGGGGATGAGAGGGAAGAGAAGAGTGAAGAGGAAAAGGAGAGGGAGAAAAAGAAAGGGAATGAGGCTGAGGATTTATCCAAGTTTTTCTTCATCCTCAACATTTTCTCGCTCTCTCTATGGCTCTTTCTCTCTACGCCAATTTCACTCTTCTTCTCTCTTTAAATTTATATACCTTATTCTCTCATTCCCTTTCACAGTCTCTATTTCTCCTTATCTCTCCATATCTACCTTTCTCTCTCACTCTTTGTTCTATCTGTATTACTCTCTCTCTCTTTGTCACTCTTCCTTATCTCTCCATATCTACCCTTTCTCTCTCTGAAACCTCCCTCTGTCTCTTTCTCATACTTTCTCCCTCACTCTCAGACATTTTTTCATCCCTCTCTCTCACACTCGCATCATCTTTCACTCTCTCTCTACATCTCACTCTTTTTTTAGCTCTCTCATGGATCTCTTCTCTCTATTTCTCATTCTTTTCTTTCTCGAAGTCTTTCTAGAGCTTTTCGCTCTCTCACTCTTTCTACCTCCATCTACTCTCTCTATCGCTCTATCCCTCTCAAACTCCCGCCCTTCCTCCCTCTCCCTCACCCCTCCAACCCTCCTTTCTTACCTCTTTCTTCTTTATTATGCCATATTTCCTTACTCTTACCTTCTCTCTACTCTCTCTCTTGTCTCTCTTTTTCTCTCTCTTTCATCTAGCTTGGTCTCACTTGCTTTCTCTCATAACTCCCTTCATCTCTCTCCTCTCTCTCTCTTTTTCCCTCCCTCATTCTTATCTTTCTCCTCTTTTTATTATTTCTTTCTCTTTTATTTCCCTACTCTTACCTCCTTACTATCTCTCACCCTCTCTCTTCCTCTCACGCCGTCTCTTAGTCTCTTTCTTTTTTCACTTATCTCACTCTCTATATCTTTTTCTTCTTCCTCTCTTATCTCTCTCTTCTGTGTCACTCTTTCTATTCTCTCTTTCTCCCTCACTCTTCAAATTCTCTATCCCTATCATTCTCTCTCCAATCTCACTCTCTCCCTCTCCCAATTCCCTTCCCTCGATCTCTCCTTGCTTCTCTCTCTTGCATTCTCTCTCCCTTTATCCCTCTTGCTTTCCCACATTCTTTTTTCTACCATTTTTTCTCTCCCTCTTCTCCCTCCATCTCACTTACCCCTCACCACTTTTTCTCTCTCTCACCCTTACAATTTCTATCTTATTTTCTCTCTGTATATCTCTCACTTTTTCTCTCTCCCTCTCTCAATCTCTTACCATCTCTTCTCTCTCTTTTTCTCTCTCCCTCTGGCTCTATTTTTCTATGTGTTTCTCTCTTGCTCTACTCACTATCTAACTTTCTTTCACTTGAAATCATGCTCACAATAACTCTCTTACTCCCTCCTCTATTATTATCTCTTTCTAGCTCATCTTTATATTTTTTCTCTAGCTTGCTCAATTTGCATCTCTATCTCCCTCTCTCTTTCTCTCTCTCTCTCTCTCTCTCTCTCTCTCCCTCTCTCTCTTTATATCTTCTCTTGCTCTCCTTTTTTGCTCTCTTCCTTTCTCTTACTTGCTCTTTCACCATGTTTAACTCTCTCTCACTCTCTTTATCACGAATCTCTCACACTCACATTATCTTTGTAATTTTCTTAAATTTGTTCTCTCTTATCTCATTCTCTCTTAACTCGCTCTATATCACTCCATCTCTCCCTCTCATTCTCCTTCTATCTATCTCTCTCTCTCTCTTCTGGTCCCTCTTTTAATCTCTTTCTCTCTCACTCCCTCACTTACTCTAACTCCCTCACTTTTTGTCCCTCCCTCTCACATCTTTCTTTCTCTTCATCTCTTCCCCCTCTCCCTCTAGCTCTCATCATCTCTCTACTTTGCTCCCACCATCCATTCCTTTATATCTCCTCTTCTTTCTCTCCTTCTCTCCAACTTTATCTTCTCTTCTCTGTCACACTCTCTCTATGTTTCATTATTATTGTATATGTGCCTCTTCCACTCCCTAGCCCACTCTTCAATTTCTCTCGCTTCTCTCTTCCACTCTCTAGCTCTCTTCTATTACTCTCTCTTGTATCTATGTTTATCCTTCCCTATCTTACACACACTCTCTCTTCTCTCTCTCCTCTCTAGGTCTACTATTGCTTGCACACACAATCTCTTTCTCTCTCTTCTTTAGCTCTCCCTTCTCATTTTCTCACTCATAGCCTCCCTTTGTCTCTCTATGTCTCTCTTCTTTATCTTACTCTATCTTCTTTCTCCTCTCATTCACTCTATATCCCTCACACATTTTTCTCTCTTTTTCTCCCTCCCTCCCTCACTCTCTCTCTTTATCACTCCATCATTTTCTCTCCCTCTCTCTAGCACTTCTTTCTTTAACTATCTTACTCAATCTAGCTCTCTCTCTCTCTCTTTCTCTGCTCTCGCAAACTCGCTCTCTCTCTTTCACCCCTTTCGCACACTTTCTCTCTCTCTCTCTCCCTCCATCGCTCATTCAATCTCTCTCGCCCTCTCACATATCCCTCCACTCTATCTATATCTCTTACTCTTTGACTCCTTCCCTTTCTTTCCCTCTCTCTCCCCTTCATTCCTCTATTCCTCTCTTCATATCTTTCTCTTTCCCTTTCTTCCTCTCTCTTACTCTATCTCTTTCATTCTCTCCTTCCATCTTTCTCTTTAGTATATATATTTCACCATTTCTATCATTCTCCCACTATCTTTTCATTCACTTAATTTACCTTATTTGTGTATTCTCTTCTTCTCTAGATTTCTCTTCTCTCTTGTTGTGTCTCTCCATCTCTTTCTCTTCTGTCTCACTCTCTCATGCTCTCATCCCCCTCGAGCACTTTTGATCACTCTCCCTCTCTTCTCTCTCCCCTCTCTCTTCTTTATCTTACTCTTTTCTCACTCTCTGTTTCTATACCTCACTCTTCCCCCTCTGATGTGAACATACACGAGAAAAGACTGTTGGGGTCGATGTTCAAATTAGAAAACCTGATGTGCTAAGCCAAAACCGAAATTAATTGATTCAAATTCGTATGAAATGCCTAAACAACACAAGAAAACCATCCTAAAGTTAGAACAAACCAAAAATATAGGTAGGATAGAACCTGATGGTGAAATGGATGGAGATAAACCTTGACCCAATGCTCAACGCAAACAAGAACGTTGGTATAAGACCTTCACCCTATGCTTGACGCGAGGAAAGAACCTTGGTACGATGGTAGACGCCACAAACGGGGTGGAAATCTGCTTGATAAGTCTAGGAAGAACTCCTTGGGCAATGGCCAAGAGCTCCGTTAGAATCCTTTGGAAAAAACCTAAGGAAAGAACCACATGCAAGTTGTTTTTGCCAAAGTCTAATGGTCTCCTTTTCATTTAAAGTGAGGCCTATTTATAGGCTAAAGCTTACATGCAAAATAAAAGAAAAGATAAAATATCTTCTAAAACAAATAAAAAAAACTACTTCAAGTTGGCATGCAAGCCATTATTAAATCAAATAAAAGAAGAAATATCCAGCCATAATAATATGACACCTTTATCCTTGGGCTTGGATTAAGTTGAAAAATCTTGGTGGCTCTTTCTCCTTAGATCTCCATGAATTTGCTTGATTCCAAGCCTCCCGGACTAATCCATTAAGAGCTTTCTTCAACCCCTTTGCACGACATCTAGTAATTGACCCACATGAAACTTGAATTAAATCTTCTCTTGAGGTCATGTCATCACCATCCATGCTATCATTTACATCACCCTCACTCCCTCCAACTCCTTTCTTAATCTCTCTTGTCTCAGTGTGTTCCTCCCTTTAGTTTGCCCTCCCTGTACCCGTATCTCTCTTTCCTTTTCTCTCTTCTTCACACTCCCCCTCAATTTCTCTTTCTCTTATTCTTTCTCTCCTTTTATCTCTATCTCTCTCTTCATCCTCTATCTCACTCTCCCCCTCCATCTCTCCATCTCTACCTCTCTCTCTCTCACGCTCTCAATCTCTCACATTATTTATCTATCGCTCCCCAACTTGCTCAATCTTCCCCCCACTCCATCTCTATAACCCCTCTTTCTTTTCATGTCTCTCGTCTCTCTTTATGTTTCTCTCCCTTGCTCCCTCTCTCTCCCCCTCTCCCCTTTCCTCTCGTTTTTCTCTTTCTCCCTCTTTCCCTCCCTCTCTCTCTTGCTCAACTACTCTCACGTTTTCTCCCCTCTTCTCTCTCACCCCGTATCTGCCACTCTCTTGCTCTCTCATTCCCTCCCTCTCTTACTTTCTTACTTTCACTCCTTTTTATTTCTCTCTATCCTCTTACTTTCTGTCCGTCTCACATGCACACACACTCTTTATTTCTCCCTCCCTACATTTTCCTTCCTCCATCTCTCTTTCTCCTTCCCACTCCCTAGTTTTATGCTCACACACACTCTTACTTTTTATCTCCCTCTCTCTCATTCTACTTTTCTCCATGGCTCACTCTTCCTAAAATTCTCTTGCTCTTTTGATTTTTCTCCCTCTCTCCCACTCTCTTGCTCTCAATCTCTCTCAAAATTTTCTCTCGCCCCCTCATTGGATCTCTACCTCACTATTCTCCTCTATCTTTCTCCCTCTTCATCTCAATCGCCCTCTCTCTAAACATCTTCCTATATTTCTCTTTCCATTTTTTCTCTTCTCTTGTTCTCTTCTCTATCTTACATCCATTCCATCTCTCTCAATCTCTCTTTACTTGCTCCTTCGTCTCTCTCTTCACCTCTATATATCTCTCATTCTTGTCACTTCTTCTCTAGCTCTCTATCCCTTTATCTCACTCCTCCCTCACTCACTTTCTATTCTCCTACTTTTTGTTCTCTCTATTGATATTTACCCACATTCTCTCTCTCTTTTTGTTTGCCATCTCTCACTACTATTATCTCTCTCTCTCTCTCTCTCGTTTCTTTCACTTTTCTCTCTTGTTGTTCCCTCTCTATTACTCTCTCTCACTCTCTTTCTCCCCATTTTTATCTTGATATCTCACAACCTCTCTATCTATCCCCCTTGTGTTACCTCTTACTCACTCTCTCTTCTCTCTTCTTCCTCTCCCTCTCTACTTCCCCCAGCTCTCTTTATTTCCCTCATCACTCTATCTTATTCATCCATTCCTCTTCCTCTCTCTTTCTATCACTCTCTCTCTCACTATATCTCCTTCGTCTTTCGCTCTCTCTCCCTATCTCACTCTCTCTTCCTCTCCTTCATGCACACATGCACTCTTTCTGTCCCATCTCTCTCACATACTCTATCCCTCACACTCTCTTCTCTCATTTCCTTATTCTCTCTCTTACTTTTATATTTCTAGTTCCCACTCTCTCTCCACCACACAAATCTCTCTCCCTCTTTCTTTTTCTCACTTCCTTATCCTGACTCTAACTTTATTGCTACCTCCTTTATCCCTCTCCCTTTGGCTCATTCTCTCTCTCGCACTTCTGCCTCCTTCTTTATCTCATCGTCCTTCTAACACATCTCTCTCTGTCTCCCTCTTCCCTCTCTCATGTTCTCTTTCTCCCTCTTAGTCTCACTATCTCCCCTCTCTTCTCTCCCATTATATCTTCTCCATGTCTATGTCTCATTCACTCTATCTTCTTCCACTCCTCTAGCTCTCAACCTCTCTACCTTTCTCCCATTTCTTCCTCCCTTCCTCTCCCTTCCTCTCCATCCAACTCTCCCTCTACCTAAATCTCCGCCTCTCTCTTACAAACTCTCTCCCTGTATCACTCACATTTCTCTTACCATCTATATTTTATATCTCCCTCCCTTCTCTATCTCACACTCCCACACTTATTTCTCTCTTCCTCTCACAATTTCTTTCTCTTTGTCTCTTTCTCTGACTCTCTAGCTCTCTTTCCCACCCTCTACCCCCCTTTCTTCTATACCCCTATCTTAATCTCTCCTATATCTCTCTCTCCCTCATTTCTCTTCTCTCCCTCTCTTGCTCATTCCCTCCCTCTCTATCCCTCTCTCTCTCTCTCTCTTTTCTTGCTCTCACTTTCCCTCTCTCTCTCTCTCTCCAACTTCCTCAATTAATCTCTTCCACTCTTAAACTTTCAATCTGTCTTTTTTGATCTTTCATCTCTCTCTATCTCATTTATCTCTAGCTCTTTATTATGCTTGAGTGGGGAGAGAGAGTGAGAGAGCAAGAGAGAGACATAGAGTGTAAGAGATTGAGAGAGGGAAAGAGGTGAGAGAGGATAGAGAGAACCAAAGAGTACGTGAGCAACAGAGAGAAAGAGGGAGAGAGAGATGCAAGATAGCCGAATATGTTCTCCCACACTCTATTCTCTCGTTACTAATTTCTCCTCATTTATTATTCTCTCTAACTCTCCCTCTTTCTTTATATCTATCTCACTCTCACTTTCTCTCTTTATCTCTCTCTTATCTCTTTGTTCTCTCACTTGTTCTCGCTCACTCTCTCAAACACATTCTCTCCCCCTCCCAAATCCCTCTCCCCCTCCTCCCTCATTCTCTTTCACGCTCCTATCAGTCTCCCTCCCTCTCTTTTTCTACTTCCTTAAAATCACTCTTGCACCCTCTCTCACACCTTCACCATCTCTGTCGCAATTTCTCACTCATCTATTTATATCTCTGTCCCTCCCCTCCCTCTCTCTCCCTATTGCTTTTTCACTCTATCTCTATAGCTCTCTCTATCTTTTGAACACACTCTCTTGCTCACTCTCCTCTCTTACCCTCTCTCTCTCATGCTCACTCTCCCTCTCTCTCTCTCCATATCTTGTTCTATCTCTCTGACTCTCTATTCTCCTTCTCTTTATCTTCCCTATCTCGCTCTCTCACACATTCTCTCAATATCTCTCTTTTATTTTCTCTTCACCTCCCTCTCTCTTCTTCCTCTGATTCCACCACATCCCTCTAGCTCTCTCACTCTCTTCTCCTCTCTTTCTCTCTCATCATTCCCTTGCTCTCTTTCAATCCTTCACTTTTTATCTCCCTCACTCTTTCCATCATTCCCTCTCTCCCTCTTTCTCCCCTCTCTTCTACTCTATCTCACTCTCAGTATCTCTCATAATTTCAATATCAGTTTCTCAGCTACTCTCTCTACGTCACTCTTTTCTTTATCTCTCTCCCTCTCCATCTCTATTTCCCTCTAGCTACGTCATTCTCAATCTCTCTCTCATTCCTTATCACTTTTCTTCTTTCTCTTCCTCTCTCTTTCCCTTTATCTCACTACTCATCCATCTTTCTCCATCTCTCATCCGCTCAACTCTATCTCTTTCTTTCTTCACCTCTATATATCTCTCATTTCTCCCTCCCTCTCTCTTCTTTTTTAGCTCTCTCTTTATCTCTCTCTCTCTCTCTCTCTCTCTCTCTCTCATTTTCCTTATTTTCCAACCTTTTATTCTTTCTCTAGATATTCATTGACACACACTCTTTCTCATTCTATCTCTTTTCAGTCATTCTAGCTGATATTTGCTCCCTATCACAATTATTCTCTCATTCTTCTAATCTATCTTGTTATCTCTATACCTCTCTATCTCACTCCTTTGATATCCTTCTCACTCACTCTCTATCTAATGCTCTCTCTTGCTTTCTCCTCACTCTTCTCTCCTACTCTTCTCTCTCTTATCCTCTCAATTTCCCTCTCTCTCTATCATTATCCCTGATGCTCTCCTTCCTTCTCTCACTTTATCTTTCTTTTACTCTTCTCTCCTTCATCTTCCCCTCTCTCACACTCTCTTCCTCCTTTCTTACACCCACTCTCTCTCCCCCTCTTTAGCTCGTACTCTTTAATCTTACTTGGTCTCTCTCCTTCTTGTCTTTCTCTAACCCTCACTCTCTCTCCATCACATATACACATTCCCTCTCCTTTCTTCATTCTCTCTATCATTATACCTCTCTCGAACTTTATCTCATTCTTTTCTCAATCTCTTTTTGCCTTTTTATGTGTCTCTCCCTCCCTCCCTTCTTTATCCTTCTCTCTCCCTTTCCCTCTCCCTGCTTTTAACTCTGTACCTCTTTCTCTCTTTCTCCAACTATCTCCCCTCCTCTTTCTCCCTCTTTTTATCACTCTCTCCACATTCTCTTTTCTCCCACTCTCGCTTCTCCATGTCATTGTATTTTCATCTCTCCTTTTCTTCTCTCTCTCTTGCTCTACCCTTTTCTATCTCTTTCCCATTTCTTCTAGCCTCTTCTCTCACCCACTCTCTTGATCCCTCTTTACCTCTTTCTTACTCCCTCCTCTCTTCACATCGCTCATTCTTCTCTTAATCTCTCTTCTCTATCTCTATCTACTCTATCTCACTTCCCTCACTCAATCTAACTATTTCTCTCACTACCTCCCTCACTTTGACTCTTTATATTACTCTCTACCAATCATTTGCAACCCCTACCTCCCACTCTTTCCTCATACCTCTCTAGTTCACATCTTCTCTTACACTTTCTTCGATATCTATCTCCCTTTTCCTCTAGCTCATTATTATGCTCTTCTCTCTATCCTTCCCTCTCTATTCTTACACTCTCTTACTTTCTCACCTCTCGACCACTTACTCCCTCTATCTTACTCTCATCTCTCCCTCCCTCTATCTTACTCTCCTCTCTCCCTTTCTCTCTAACTCCCTCACACCCTCTCCCATTCTATATCTCCCCATCCCTTACTTTATCTTTAGCTTGCTAACTCTCTCCATCTTTCTCCTTGCTCCATCTTATGCTTCTATCCTTTCACTTTATTATTTCCACTCTCTCTTTGTCTCTCTATCTACTCTATCTCACTTCCCCCACTCAATCTAACTATTTCTCTCACTACCTCCCTCACTTTGACTCTTTATATTACTCTCTCTACCTATCATTTGCAACCCCTACCTCCCACTCTTTCCTCACACCTCTCTAGTTCACATCTTCTCTTACACTTTCTTCGATATCTATCTCCCTTTTCCTCTAGCTCTTTATTATGCTCTTCTCTCTATCCTTCCCTCTCTAATCTTGCACTCTCTTACTTTCTCACCTCTCTACCACTTACTCCCTCTATCTTACTCTCATCTCTCTCTCCCTCTGTCTTACTCTCCTCTCCCTCCCTCTCTCACTACCTCACACCCTCTCCCATTCTATATCTCCCCCCTTACTTTCTCTTTAGCTTGTTATCTCTCTCCATATTTCTCTCTTGCTCCATCTTATGCTTCTAATCCTTTCACTTTATTATTTCCACTCTCTCTCTCTGTCTCTCTCACACTTCCTTCACTATCTCCCTCTCTCACTCTTCTCTTGCTCATTGTTCTCTCTATTTCTCTAACCTTCTTGCTCTCTCACACACTCTCTCTCCCTTTTATATACCCCTCTTGCATTTTCTAGCTCTCCCCAAACCTCCTACTTTCCTCTTCTTTTGATATCCCCTTATTTCTCCTATTCACTCGCCACCCTCCCTCCATCTCTCTGTCTTGCTTCCTTGCTATCTGCCTCCCACTCCCTTACCCTCTTTATCTCACCTTCTTACAGTTTCTTCTCTCTCTTCCTCTCTCTCCCTTACTCTATCATCCCTCCCCTCTCCTTCCCTCCTTACCGGTCTCTCTCTTTAGTGTGTATATAAATTTCTCTCCATATCTCTCTTTTTGTCACTCAATCCTTCTCTTGTCCATTCTCTCTCCATTCATTGTTCCTTGTTGCCTTCTTGGTGTCACTCCCCTCTCTCTCATCCTCTCTATCTCCCTCTCTCTATAAATCTTTCTCCCACTCCCCTGCTGTCACTCTTACATTCTCTCTTTTCCTTATGTACCTCTTTTTGTCATCCGCTTTATAAGTCTCTATTTCTCCTTATCTCTCTTATTCTACCTTTCTCTCTCTATCACTCTCTCTTTGTAACTCTTCCTTCTTTTGCTTCCACTCTCTCTAAATCTACCAAAATCTTCTTCTATATCTCCCTATATCTACCCTCCCTCTCCCTCTATCTCTCTCTCCCTCTCTCTTTTTCTCCATCTTATGCTCTCTCGCCCTTTAAATTTATTACTCCCTCTCTCTCACTCACCCTATCTCGCGCACACTTACTTCACCCTCACACTCTCTTACTCTTCTTTCCCTTTCTCTCTCTTTTTTATATCTCTGTTGCTTTTTCTAGCTCTCCCTAGCTCTCCCCCTCTCTCCTCTTTGCTCTTTCTCCCCTTTCTCCCATTATCCATCCCCTCTACCTCTATCTCTCTCTCGCTTCTTTGTTATCTTCCTCCCACTCTATTACCATATCTATCTCACTTTCTTACACATTCCTCCCTCTTTCCATTCTATCATCTCTCTCTATTCTTTTCCGACTCACTCTCTACATTTCCCTTCTTTCTCTCTCTCCCTCCATTCCCTCTCTTTATCACTCTTTATCACTTTCTCTTTCTCTCTCTTTCAGTCCTTCCATCTCTCACCCTCTCCAACTCTTCTCTCGCTCTCTTTTGTCTCTTCGCTCTCCCTTGCTTCCTCACTTTTCTTTCTCTCTCACTCTCTCTCGTACTCTCGCTTCCTGTCTCCCTCTCTTTATCTCTCTATATCCCTTTCTCTTTTCTTTCCTCTCTACCCTCTCCACCCTTTTCATCTCTCTCACACTATCAAACTTTCTCCTACTCTCTGTCCATCTCTCTCACTTTTATATATGTTCATCTATCTCCCTCTCCCAATCTCTCTTTTGCTCCCTCGCTCCATCTTCCTCACTCTTCCCTCTTGCTTTCTCTTCTATTTCTCTCTCTCTCTCTCTTCCAACCTCCCTCTCTCATACTCTATTTTCTCTTCACCACGCCTTCCCCTCCCTCCTCTTCATCTCTTATCTCTCACTCTCTCTTTCACTTTCCATCCTTATCTCTATCTTTCTCTCTTTTCCTCCTTGCACTGTATTGCACTCCCATTGTCTGGCTATCTTTCCCACTCAACTGCACTCTCTTATATCACTTTCTCTTCTCTTTTTCTTAGTCTCTCTCTCACTCTCTCTCTCTCTCTCATACTTAATCTTTTGTCACTCGCTGTCCATCCTTTTTCACATTCATTCTTACTCTTCTTTCCCTCTTCCATTTTCTTCTCATACTCTCTAATCTCTCTAAATTGCATATCTCACTCTCTCTTCTCTTGTTATCGTCTTTCTCTTCTCTCACCGTCTTTTCTGTTTCTCTTACTTTGCCCTCTTTCTTTATTTCTTTCTCTCCCTCTCTCTCCCTCCCTCTCTCCCTTTCTCATGGCCTTCATCTTTCCTTCCCTTCCTTTCACTCTATCTCAATCTCCCTTCTCTATCACTCTTATATCTCTTCCCCTCTTTGTTCATTCCTCTCTCCCACTCTCTCTCTTACATTTGTCTCCTCTTCCTGTCTATCAGTTCATCCCTCCCTCTCTCCTCTCTCTTCTTTATCATTTCTCTCACTACTCTCTCTATCACTTCTCTCTTTTCTGTCTTTATCTCCTGCTCTATCCCTCCAACACTCCATTTCTCTCTCTATCTATATATTCACTCTCTTCTCTCTAGCTTTCTTTATAGAGGCTCTCTCTCTCCTTTTTTTCTTTTTGTTCCCCTCTCCCTTCCAAGTTCTCTCCCTCTCTTTATCTCTCTTATCTTTCTCCCACTCTTTCTCCCTATATCTATACCTTCAACTCTCTCTTCCTCTCTCCATCTCTCTATATCTCGCTCCTTTGTACTCCCTCTCTCTCTCTCATGTCCTCTCTATCTCACATTTTTTCTCTATTCCCCTCTCTTTCCCTCCCTTCCTACATCTCTCTCTATCACTCTCACGTTCTCTTTTGCTTCTTATTACTCATGCCTATCCCACTCTTTCTCTCTCCATCCTTTTTTATCTTCACCTTTTTTCCTTTCTTCCACTCTCCGTCCCTTCCTCTTTTCCTCTATTTCCCTCTCTTCCTTCCTCTCTGCTCCTTCTTCTATTGCTCATTTTCTCCCTTTGTCCCTCTATCTTCTCTCATATTCACTCTCTTCTCATGCTCTATAATCAGTGAGATATAGAGTGTGTTGAAAAGACAAATTAAGGTTTGGTGGGACAGCGATAGAGCAAAGTGAAGAGTGAGAAATTTAGAGCGAGAGTGATAAAGAGTTTGAGCTGAACGGAGGTTTAGAGAGTTGGAGGCAGAGAGTGAATGGGAGGGGAGAGATGGACATAAGAGGACGGGAGAGAGATAGATAGTGGGAATGAAGGAGATAATGAGAAAGAGAGAGAGAGGTAAAATTTTAAGAGAAAGGGAGAGAGATGACAAGAGAGAGTAAGAGAGGAAGAGGCTTAGGGAGAGAGAGAGAGATAGAAGAGAGTGAGAGTAAGGTGAGAGAGGGAGTGAGAGAAATGGAAGGGAGAGAGTACGAAAGGAAGAGGGGTGAGAAGTGGGAGTAAGGGTTTGGAAAAAAGAAAGCTTTTGTTGGGGCTAGAAAGAAGACAAGGGACAAGGAGATATAGAGTGGGAGAGAGCGCGAGAGAGCGAGAGTGAGAGTGCAAGAGAGGATGAGAGAGACTGAAAGAAGAGCAAAATAAAGAGATTGATAGAAAGCAAGATAGAGAGAACAATGATCAACAGAAGAGAGAGTGAGAGATAGAGGGTGGTAGGGAGATTAAGTGAGTGCGAGAGAAAAAGATATAGCAGAGAGTTTGTGAGAGAGAGTGATAGAGATAAGAGAGCAAAAGAAAGAAAAGGTGGGAGAGAGTTGGAGCGAGAGGAGAGAGTAAAAGGGGGAAGATAGATGGAGATAGGGAAGAGTTACAATATAAAAGAGAAGAGAGGGATAGCGGGAGCAGAAGAAGAAGAGTTAGTTGAGAGAGAGATATTGAGAAAAAAGAGAAGTGTGAGTGATATAAGAGAGTGCAGTTAAGTGCGAGAGACAGCAAGATAATGCAGTGCAACATAGTGCAAGGAGGAGATGAGAGAATGAAAGTGATAAGGATGGAAAGTGGGAGAGAGAAGGAGAGATAAGAGAGGGAGAGGAGGGAGGGGAAGGCATGGTGAGAGGTAAAATAGGGTACGAGAGACTGAGAGAGCGTGTGTTAGAGAGAGGGAGGCTGAAAGAGATAGCGAGAGAGAAGAGAAAGTAAGAGGGAAGAGTGAGGGAGATGGAGCAACTAAGGGAGAAAGAGAGAGATTGAAAGAGGGAGAGAGATTGAAAGAGGGAGAGAGATGAAGAGGGATAAAAAGTGGGAGAGATGGAGAGAGAGTAGGTGAAAGGTTGATAGTGAGAGAGAGATAAAAAGGAAGAGAGAGACGGTAGAGAGTAAAGAAAAGAGGAGGGTATTAAGAGAGGGAGGCAGCAAGTGAGAGAATGCAAGAGAGTGAAAGAGAAAGAAATGTGAGGAAGCAAGGGGGAGCGAGAGAGAGAAAAGAGAGTGAGAGAAGAGTTATAGAGGGGGAGAGAGGGAGCGAGTGAGAGAACGAGAGAAAGTATTAAAGAGAAATAAGGAGAGGGAATGGAGAGGAGAGAGAAAGAAAGGGACATGTAGAGTGTGAGTAACAAAAAAAATAGAGTGAGAGATTTTAGGATGGAATTGAGGGAGAAATGTGTAAGAAAGTGAGATAAAGTGCTAGGAAAATGAGAGAGTGTGTGATATTGAAATGGAGAAATAGAGAGGCAAGGAAATTGAAATGTAGAGAGATTGATAAATAGAGAGATAGGGTTGGAATGAAGGAGGAAAATATAAGAGGTGGAGAGAGGGAGTGGGAAAGAAGTAGGGAGAGAGAGGGAGTGGGAGAGAAGTAGGGAGTGAGTGTAAGTGAGAGCGTGAGAGAGAAAGAGAAGACTGGAGTGATGGAGGGAGGGTGGGAATGAGAAAGAGAGAAGGGAGAAAGATAAATGGAAGGAGAGTGAGATAGTAAGAGTGAGAGAGCAAGAGCGAGGGAGGGAGTAAGAGTGAGAAATAGGAAAAAAGAGGGAGGGAAATATAGAGGGGAGAGTGATGGAAAGAGATGAAGAGGGCAGAGAATGAGAGAGAGGGGAAGAGATAGAAGAGAAGAAATAAAAATAGAGAGAGAAGGGAGAATGAGAGAGAGGGGAAGAGAAAGAGAGAGAGAGTGCGAAGAACGAGAGCAAGAAAGTGGGGGCAACAAGTGGGAGACAGATGGAGCGAGTTAGAGAGGATGAGAGAGTGGAAGAGTGGGTGGGAATGAGGATGAGAGTTGGAGAGATAGAGGGAGGTTGAGTTAAAGGGAGGGGAGAAAGTGAGAGCGTGAACAAGAGAGAGGGTGAAAGAAAGAGGGAGAGAGATGAAGAAAGAGAGAGATAAAGGGGAAAAAGGAGGGGTAGAGTGTGGAAGAGTTACAGAGATAATGATAGAGAGATAAGGGAGAGCAAGAGAAGAGAGGTGAGAGAGAGAAAGTGAAAGGTAGAGATAGAGGCGTATCTAGAAGTACGACAATAAAGAGAGAGTGAATGAGGAGGTGAGATGTGAAGGGCGAGGGGAGAAAGAGTGAGCCAAAATTATTGAAGGAGAACAAAGAGATAGAATTTGTGTGTGGAAGAGAGAAGAGAGAATACGGAGCATGCGAAGTGTGAAAATTTGAGAGGGAGACTGAGAGAGAATGTAGAAGAGAGGGAGACAGAGTGGCAGAGAGGGAACAAGAGGATGAGAAGGGAGAAGAGAGAAGATAATATAGAGACTAAGTGGTGGAGAAACAGAGAAGAGACGGAAAGAAGAGAAAATGAAGAGAGAGCTTGGAGGGGGCGAGAGTGAAAGAAAGAGAAATACATAAGACAGAGAGGTAGGAAAAGATAGAATGAGTGAAGGAGGGTGAGAGAGGGAGAGAGTGAGAATGACCAAGAGAAAGTGGGGAGAATGAGAGTGAGATAAAGGTAGAGAGAAGAGTGAGAGAGAGCAAGAAAAGGGTGATGGACAGAGAGAAAGAGAAGAGTTCCACGAGCAAGAGAGAGGGAAGTATGGAGAGAGAAGAAAAGAATGAAAGAGATGAGGAGGAGAGAAAAATTCGAGTAAGAGAGAAGAGAGTTGGCAAGAGAGATGCAAAGTGTGAGAGAGAAGGTAAGAGACTAAGAAAGAGCAAGAGAGAGTGAGGAGGAGAGAGGGAGGAAAGCATGGAAAGAGGTAGTAAGAGATATAGAGAGACCAAAAGAGAGAGAAGAGGGTAGAGATGGAGAGAGAAGAGTGTGAGAAAGAGCTTGAAAGAAAGAGAGAGAAGAGAGAGTGTGATGAAGAGATAGAAAGAAAGTCTGTGTGAGCGAACTATTGATAGAGTGAGTGAAGCAAATAAAAAGAGAAAGGGGAGGAGAGGAGAGAGGAAGAGGGGGAGGGATTGATTCAAGATTAGAGGGTAGAGATGGGGAGTGAGTGAAAAAAGAGAATCAAGAGACAGTGGGAGAGAGAACAAGAGCGAGAGAAATAGAGATAATGCATAAGAGAGAGTAATAAGAAAGGTGAGAGTGAGGAAAGGAGGAAGAAAGAGCAAATGAAGCGGAGGAAGGAGAAAGAGAGAGGAGAGAGAATAAGAGTAAGAGGAAGATGGAAAGAAGGAGAGAGAAATAGAAGAGATCCGTGAGAGAGAGAGATGGAGGGCATGAGAGAGAGAGAGAAGGAGAGAGCATGAGAGAAACAAAGACTGAGAGGGAGAGGGAGAAGAAGAAGAAACGAGGGAAGAGAAAGAATAATAGAGCAAGAGTGTTGTGGGATGAGAGATATAGGGTAATAAAGAGGGTAAAATAGAAGTAGAGAGATGGAGTTAGAGGGAGAGAGAAGTGTACAACAAAGAGCTTGAAAGAAAGAGAGAGAAAGATGAAGGCACTAGTAGAGAGTGCGCGAGAGAGAGAGATAGAGAGAAATTGAGGTAGATAAAAGTGAGAGGTAGGGAGGGTTGGATTTAGGACAGAAGGAGAAAGGGGGAGTGAGTGAGAAGAGAGAGTGAAGAGAGAATGAGAGAGAGAGAGGAAAAGACTTAGATAAAGAGAGAGAAACAATAAGAGAGTAAGGAAGGGAAGGAAGGTGGGCAAAGCAAGGGGGGAGAGATTGTCTAAGAGATGGAGGGAGGGAGGTTGAATGTGAGTGAGATATAGGTAAAGAGAAGGATAGAGTGAGAGAAAGCAGGAATGAGAGAAATGAGTATGTGTGATAGAGAGAGAAAGAAGGGATCCATAATAAAAAGAGAGAGATGAGAGTATAAGAGTGGTAGGGAGTAGGGTGAATAAGAGAAAGAAAGAGTGAGAGTGAAAGAGAGAGAGAGAGGAGCAACAGAAGAAATCGATGAGAGCGAAGAGAAAGGATCGAGGAATTGCGAGGAGAGATAAAAAACAAGAGTGTAAGAGATCAAGACTGGGAGAGAGGAAGTAGAGGGAGAGAGAAGAGTGAGATAAGGAGCTTGAAGGAAAGAGAGAGAAAAGGGACAGAGATATAAAGAGATAGATAGTGAGTTTTTTAGAGGGATTGATAGAGGGAGGGTGAAGTAGATAGAAAGGGAGGTAGAGGAGAGGAAGGGAGGGATGCATGGATTATGGAGAGAAGGAGAGAGGGGGTCCGAGTGAGAAGAAAGAGAGAGAGAGAGAGAGAGAGAGAGCATAAGTGAGACAAAGAGAGAGAGAGAGAGAGAGAGAGAATACATAATAGACATAGGTAGGAAAGGAGAGGATGAGGGAAGGAGGGAGTGAGCAACAAAGAGGAAAGAGAGGGAGAGGGAAAATGAGAGTGAGATGGAGGTATAGAGGAGTTAGTGAGAGAAAGAGAGAAAAGACTAACACAGAGAAAGAGAAGAGTGCCATAAAAGAGAGCAGAGAGAATAATTGGGAGACATTGAGAGAGTTAGTAAAATGGTGTTAGTTGGAGAGGGAAGAAAAATACATTGAGGATAGAGAGATAGAGAGAGAGAGAGAGAGAGAGAGAGTGAGTGAGAAAAGCAAAAGAGATGGGAGAGAGGGAGGGAGAAATGGAGAGAGAGGGAGAAATAGTGTTAGGAAAGTACGAAAGATACAAGAAGAAATAAAAAGAGGAGAGAAAGCAAGAGAGTGATTGCATAAGAGAAAGAAGAGAAAAAATTAACACGAAAGAAATTAACATGTGAGTGCGAGAGAGGGATGGAGGCCACAAGAAAGGGAGGGAGGGAGAGAGAATGAGATAAAGAAAGCGTGAGAGATAGGATCTAGGGAAGAGAAAGATTATAGGGAGAGAAGAGAGAGCTACGAAGTTGAAGTGTGAGAGAGATGGAAAGAGAGGAAGAGAGAGCAAGAACGAGAGAGGCAGAGAGTGAGATAGAGATAGTAATGGAAAGGGAGAGTATGACATACAGAGAGAGAAAAATAAAAGTAGAGAAGGAGATAGAGAGAGGGAGAATCAAGAGAGACGGTGAAGAAAGAGAAAAATGAGTGTGAGAAAGAGCTTGAACGAAAGAGGGAGAAAAGGGAGAGAGGGAGTGATTAAGGCAGATTGAGAGTAAGAGAGTTATAGATAGATAAAGATGTGAGATACATAGGTAGAGAAAAAGAGAGTATAGAGGAATGGTTTTAGATAGGAGGAGAGAAAGGGGAGCTAGCGAGAAGTGCGAGAAGAGAAAGTGTATGTGAGGGAGGAAAAATGGGAGAGAAATAGAGAGATAGAATATACATAATAGAGAGTGAGGGAAATCTTCATTCTATCTTCATCTCTATTTCATTCTCTCTACCATTCTATTTCCTTATTTCTTAGTCTTTCTCTCTGTCTCGCTCTCTCTCTTCTCACACTTTGATTTGTAGCTCTCTTTGCTCTCTTTGTCTTTTCCTCTCGGTCCCTCTCCCTCTACTCTTTTCTTCCCCTCTCCCTAGTTCCCAAACTCTCTTTCATTCCATGTCTGTCTCGCTCTCTCTTCTTTCCCACTCTCTTTCTCTTGTTATTCTACCTCTCACACTTACTTTCTCTCCCTCTCCCTCTCCCTACCTCTCCTTTCTCTTTCCTTTTTTCTCTCTATACCTCTCATCTCTCTTTCTCTCTTTATCTTTTAGTGTCACCCTCTCTCTTCTCTCACTCTATCTCCCGGCTCTCTCACTATATCTTGTGCTCTCTCTCTTTTTCTCTCATCCTCTCTACTCCTATCTCCATCTCACTCTTACTCTCCAACTCTTTCTCTTTATCCATCACAGTCTCTATTTCTCTCTTATCTTTGTATCCCACTTGCTCTTCTTTCTGTCTCACTCTCTCCCCATTTCTCAATAACCCTCCTTCTCCCACTCTTCCTCTCCCTCTCCATCACCCTCCCCTTCTTTTTCTAGCTCTTTCCCTCTCTCTACCTCCCTCTCTTTTTTTATCTCTCAGAATCTCAATATCACTCTACACTCTTTTTCTCACTCATGCTCTCTTACACAAACTCTCAAATTCTCTCTCATCTCTATCTCCCCTACCCCCTCTTTCTCTTTCTCACGCACTTTTCTATCTATCTGTCCTCTTCTCTCCTTTGTTCTCTCTATCTTGCTCTCAATCACTATCACAATCTATGTCTCATTGTCTCCCTCTGTCTCTCACACACACTTCTCTCTTTCTATTTAAATATTTCTTCCTTTCCCCCTCTCTCTTTCTTTATCCATCTTTCTCTCTCTCTCTTTCTTCCTCTCTCTTCTCTCACTCTCCCCTTTGGCTAGCTCACTCTCTCTTGTATTCTCTCTTTCTTTCTCTCTCAACCTCTCTCTAGTCCTCTCTCCCCCCTTCTCTCTAACTCACTTTATCTCTCAGTCTCAGTCTCTTTATTCTTTCACAGTCTCTCCTGCCTCTCTCACTCTTCTCTCTCATACTCTTCACTCTCTTTTCCCCTCCTCCATCTTGTGCTCTCCAACTCTTCTTCTTTCCCTCCCGCTTTCTCTCTTTTATCTTTTATACTGTAACTCTTCCCTCTCTCCATAAGATAGATAAGGAGATAGTGTCTAAAAGAGTAAGCGAGAGGGTCATAAAGAGAAAGAGAGTTAGGGAGCAAGAGAGAGGGCGATAGAGGAGTAGTGGGAGAGTGTGAGAGAAAAAAAGAGTGAGAGAGAGAGAGAGAGATATAAAGAGGGAAAAAGAGGAGAGAATTTGTGTATCACTATACTTTTTGCTTACTCTCCATATCTTCCTCTCTCTCAATCTCTGCCACTTTTTCTTAGTGTTTATTTTTCTCTATGTTGTTTTACCACTAGCTTTTATCTCTCTCCCTCCATCTCTCTTGCTCTATCGTATGGTCTCCTTTCCTCACACTTTGTTAATCCCACTCTCTCGTTCTCTATCTCCCTCCCTCTCCCTCTTCCATCCCGTTCTTACTCTTATCTCGCTCATTGTTCTCTCTCCTCTCTCTCCCTCCCTTCTTCGCTTTCTTGCTTGCTCTATCCCTCTCTCTCTCACCCTTCTCTATACCTACTTAATTTTTTTTAGCTCTCAATCTCTCCTCTTTGCTCTTTCTCTGCCTCTCTCTTGCTTTCTTTATTTTCCCACTACTTGTTCTCTCCTTATCTTTGCCCCCGCACACCCTCTTTCTCCATCTCTCTTTACTCTCTCCCTCTGCTTCTCTCTCCCTCTGCTTCTTTCATCTTTCTCTCTATCTTTGTCTCTGTTTAGCTTTATCTCTCACTCCTTTCTCCCACTCTCTTTGCCTCTTCTTCTCTCTACTCTCTCTCTCCCTCCTATCTCTATCCCCACTCTCTCCCTTATTTTGCCTCTCTAACTATTTCTCTCTCTCTAACTCTCCCTCCCTCTTTCTTTCACTCTTCCCTCTCTCCTCTCCTACACTCTTCTCCACGTCTGTCTCTTTTGCTCTCTTGTTTTCTATCAAGCTCTCACCATCATTATCTCTCTCTCTCTCTCTCATCTCTTCCCCCTTTTTCTCACCCTCTTTGTCCATTCGTCTCTCCCATTGTCTTATTCCCTTCATCTCTGGCACAACCTCTCTCTTATGCTCTCTCTTTCACTCACTCTTCTCATGCTCCCTCTTCTTTATGCTTATTTCTCTCTTTTCTCTATCTCATGCTCCCCCTCTCTATCCATCGGCTTCCCTCACTATCTCTCTCACTTTGACTCTTTCTCTCAGTCTCTTTAACTCTCTTTCTCACCCTCTCTCTCCTTCATTCTCTCTCTTCATTTCTTAATCTCTTCCTCTATCTCTCTTCACAAGAAAGGAGTGAGAGGCAGAGTGAGAGATAGATAGAGGTAGGGAGATTATGAGAGAATTTGGTTGAGGAGAAAGAGAGAGCAAGGGTGAGAAAGATAGAAGAGACTAAGAGAGAGAGGGAGAGATTAAGAGCTAAAGAGAGAGAATGATGGGGAAAAGGGTGAGAGAAGAGGGGGGAGAGGGTCATAAAGAGAGGTAAAGAGACTGAGAGAAAGAGTCAAAGTGAGAGAGATTTTGAGGGAAACATAAGGATAGAGAGGAGAAGAGTGAGTCGGAGAAGAGAGAGAGAGATAAAGAGAGTTAAACATAAAGTAAAGAGAGCATGAGGAGAGTGAGTTAAAGACATAGAGCAAGTGAGAGAGAGGTTGTGATAGAGAGGGAGGGAATAAGAAAATAGGATAGAGGGATGGAGAAAGAGGTTGAGAAAGGGTAGAAGAAATGAGAGTGAGAGAGAGAGATAGAGAGGGTGAGAGCTAAATAAAAGAATAAAAGAGAAAAACTGAAGAGATGTGGAGAAGAGAATACAGGAGAGGAGAGAAAGCGGAAGAGTGAGAGAACGAAGGAGGGAGATTTAGAGAGAAAGAAGTAGAGAGGTAGAATAAAGGAGACAGAAGGATAGAGATGGGAGGGAGAGAGAGTAGGAGAGACAAAGAGACTAAGAAAAAGGTATAGAGAGACAAAGATAGAGATAATGATGAAGAAGGGAAGGGAGAGTAAAGAGTGACGGAGAGAGGGTGTGAAGAGAAAAAGGAAAGCAAGAGAGAGAGAGAGAGAGAGAGAGAGAGAGAGAGAGAGAGATGTAAAGAGATTGAGAGAGAAGAGATAAAGCGAAGAGAGATTGAGAGAGATGGAACACTAGTGAAAGCGATAGGGACAATAAGACAGAAAGAGAATAGATAGCTAGAGAAAATAGAAAAAGAATGAATGAAAGAGAGGGTGATGAACATAGAGAGGGAGTGGGGAGAGAGCAAGTGAGAGAGAGAAATTATAGGAGAGATTAAGAGCGTGAGAGAAAGAGTGAGATAAAGGGGAAAGTGAGATATAGGAGGGAGAGAGATAGAGGGAGAAGAGAAAGTGAGAGTAGTGAGAGGGAGAGAGAAAAGATATCAAGAGAAATTAAGGAAAAATGAGCTAGAGAGAAATGGAGAATGAGAAAGAGAGAGACATAGTGAGATAAAGATTATGAGGGAGAGACAAGGAATGGAGAGATAGAGAGAGCTATAAATGATAGAGAAGGAGAGAAGGAGTGTAAGAGAGAGTTGAGAAAATGTGTGAAAGCTGGAGAGAAGAGCGAGAGGGAGAATGGGAGAGTTAAAGAGATCATGAAAAGTACAAGAGAATTAGAGAATGAGAGAAATATTGAGAGAGAGGTAAGGGAGAGGGGGTAGGAGAGAGAGTACGAGAGACAAAATAAAGAAAAGAGTGAGAGGGAGGCAATTGAGAGAGCAAGGGAATGGAGAGACATATATAGAGTTATAAAGAGGGCTAGAAAGTCGTAGAAAGAGAGAGATAAAGAGAGCTATAGAAAGAAGAGAGAGAATACAAGTGGGGAGAGATGAGAGATTAATTGCAAGAAAGATTTTGATAGTGAAAGCATGAGAGATGGAGAGACATAGAGAAGAGCATGAGAGGGGGGAAAGGGAGATAGAGAAGAGGGAGGGGGAGGGAGAGAGAAGAAAGAATGAGTAAGAGGGGGCGAGTGAGGGATAAAAGAAGAGTGATGGATGGGAAGGGTGATGTAGAGGTAAAGCGAGAGATGGAGGAAAAGTGAGAAAGAAAGATAAGAGAGAGTGAGAGAGAGAGGGAGAGAAAACATAACGATAACAAGGTAGAGAGAGAGCCAAAAAATAGTTTGTGGGACAAATTCATGGTGAGACAAAGAGAGAGACGCATAAGAGAGGGGGAGATAATGATGAAGAATAGGGAGAGCAAGTGAGATAGAGGGAGATAAAAAAGTGAGAAAGAGAGAGTGAGTGAGCAATCTAGATGTAGCAAGAGTAAGAGGGATGGAGCTTGAGAGGGAAGAGTGAGAGAAAGTGAGAGATGAAAGATAGATAATGAGAGAATGAACAATGGAGAGAGAGAGAGAGAGAGAGTGAGATTACGATTATGAGCGAGAGACATGTAGAAGGCAGAGAGTGAGGTTACAGAATTAGAAGAGAGAGTGAGAGAGTTGGAGGGTGGTAAAGTGAAAGAGAAAGTTAGGATGGAGGGGAGACAAATAAATCGAGATAAAGAAAGATGAAGAGTGAGAGTGGGTGGGAGAGGGGGTGAGGGAGAATAAGGGTGCAAGTGTGGGAGAGATTGAGAATGAGTGGTGAAGGGAGGGAGAGGGAGCCGAAGAGAGGAAGAAGGAATAATGTAGAGAGAGAAAGGAGGGGATAGAGAGAGATAGAGTATGATGTACACGGAGAAAGAGTAGTGAGAGGGAGAGAGAGAGTGAGAGCAAGATAATAGAGAGCAAGCTAATAAAGGAAATATAAGGGTAGAGAGGGAGGGAGAGAATTGAGATTAAGAAGAGGGTCGAAGGAGGCAAGGAGGAAGAGAGAAGGTACATAACGTGAGAAAGAGAGAAAGTGGGAGTGAGAGGGAGAGAGAGTGAGGGAGGGAGGGAGGGAGGGAGAGAATGTGAGAGAGAGTGAGAGAGAGAAAGGGAGAAGAGAGATAGATTGAAAATAAAGGGAGGTAGAGAAAGTTTCAAATAAAGTGATGGCCGATTGAGAAAAGAGAGAGAGTGAGAGAGAGAGAGAGGAATGATAGAGGAGTACGAAAAGAGATATAGACTGAGATAGTAGGTGAGAGAGAGAGGTCAGAAGAGAAAATAGGAGGGAGGGAGGGAAAGAGCACGATAGAAAGAATGAGTGAGAATGGAAAGGGAGCGAGAAAAGAAATACGAGATAAGAGAGATGAGTAAAGAGATGCAATAGAGGGAGCTTGAGAAGTGAGAAGGAAAGATTGCAAGATAAATGCAAGACAAAGAGGGAGAGAGAAAGATTAGAGATCATAAAAAGATAAAGTAAGAAAGAATAAAGGAGGAAGAGAGTGAGTGAGAGTAGGAAATGATGAGGGAGCGAGTGATATAAGAGTAAGGGAGAGAGAGTGCTAGGGAAAAGAGAGAATAAAGAGTGATAGCAGATATACCAATTGAGTTTGAGAGATAGAGAAATATACTGAGTGAAACATATATCAAGAGAAGATGAGAGATACAAAAAGTGAGAGATAAGGATGGACAGAAGAAGAGAGGAAGGGAATGAGGAAAAGAGATAAGCTAGAGTGAGCAAGAGAGCAAGAGAGATGAAGAGATAAAGAGAGGTAGGTTGGGGGAGAGATAAGGAAGGAGAAAAACAGCCAGTGAAAGGAAGAGAGATATTGGTTCTGAGACTGTGAGAGATAAGAGAGATGACACAAGAGAGACATAAAAAGATTGAGTGGAAAAGCGATGGCAAGGGAGAGAGAATGAAGAGAAAAATAAAGATCTTGGGAGAAAGTGCGAGAGAGAGATGAAATAGAGGGAGAAGTGAGAGAAAGAGCAAGATATGGAGGGTTGATGGAGATAAATTGAGGAAGAGAGGAGTAAAATAGTGAGAGAGAAATTGTGACAAAGATTGAGATAGAGAGAGAATGCATGAGGAAGACAGAGAAAAGAGAGTGGGGTAATGGAGATAGAGAAAAGAGAGAAAATAGAGCAAGAGAAGAGAGCAAAATAGAGAGACATACAGATCATGAGGGAGAAAGTGGGAGGTGGGAAATATAGAAGACGAGAACTATAAAGAGTCGAGAGGGAGAGAGTGTGAGATGGAGAGAAAGAATTTGTGAGAGAGAGCGAGAGAGAGAGTGCGGGGAGAATGGGAGAGAGATTTAGAAAGCAAGATAAATAAATAAAGAGAAACGTAGAGGGAGATAGTGAGAGATAGGGGGAGAGAGTACAAGAGAGATTGAGTGAGAGATAGAAGCTAGAGTGAATGAATAGAGTGCTAGAGAGTGAGAGAGTGAGAGAAGTAAGGTGGGAGATAAAGAGCTGGATGGAGATGGTGAGAGCATGGGAGCGAGATAGAGATAAAAAGAAGAGAGAGCGAGATATATGTTAAAAGGTAGAAAGAGCACACAATTGATTATGAGAGAGTGTGAGAGATTGAACAGAGAGAAGAGTTAGGCAAGAGGGTGGAGTGAGATATAGAAGAGCAAGATAGAGAAGAGAGATATTGTGTAAGAGTGAGAGATGGAGCGAGCAATAGAGAGAAGGAGAGAGATGGAGAGATAATGAGAAAAGATTGAGAGGGAGGTTGAGAGAGGAGGGGGGAGAGAGGGAGGGAGAGAGATGGAGAGAGGGAGACGGAGGGTAAGGAAGAGGAAAGAGAGTAAGTGAGAGTGTGTGTCGAATAGAGGGGGATAAAAAGGAGCGAAAGGGAGGAAGAGATTGAGGGGGGAAGGGAAATTGAGGGACGAAGAAATAAAGATAGTGATAGGGAAGTTGTGTGACCGTATGAGATCAGAAAAGCAAGAGGAGAGAGAGGGATTGAGGGAGGATAATGAGAGAGCAAAAAGGAATGGAGGGATCATTAGAGAGGTTGAGAGAAAGGAGAGAGCCAAGAGAGAGAAGAGAGAGAGCGAGAGAGAGAGAGAGAGAATAAGAGGGAGTATGTGAGAAAGAGAGAAAGGGTGAGAAAGGAGAGGGATTGAGGTAGAGGAAATTAGAGGGAGAGAGAGGAGGGATAGATAAAAAAGAGAAAATAAGGGAAAATGAGTGTGTTTGTGTGTGTAAGTGAGAGATATGAAGAGAAAGAAAGAGTGAGAGACATTAAAGAGGTTGAAAGAGAGAGTGAGAGAGATAGAGAGGCTGAGAGAGAGAGAAATGAAGTGAGAGAGCTAGATAATAGGAGAAATTGATAGATTGATAGATTTAATAGATATAAGAAGAAGAGAGAAAGAAGAAGAGATAAATGAGAGGATGAGAGGGGGAGAGAGAAAGAGAGATGGAGAGGAAGAGAGAGTTAAAATGAGAGATTTTGGGAGACATTGTTATCCTATCTCTCTCATTCTCTTTGTCTCTCTATTAATCTGCATCTCTTTCATGCTCTCTCTTCTCTCACTCTTTCTTTTGCTCTCTTCTCTCTTTGTCACTCTACTCTCTCTTTCTCTCTCTTACCTTTACTATCTCCCTCTTGTTCTCTTTATAACTCATCTTCCCTCTCCCAATCCCACTTCTCTATCTCTTGACCATCTTGGTCTACCACCTTTATCTATCTCTCTCTATCTCTTCGTATATTACTCTCCCTCTATCTCTCTATTAATCTCTTTCACTTGCATGTTCATTCTTCTAGCGCTCTCTCTTGTTCTCTCTACTCTCTTATTGTCTCACTCCTTTTCATTCTCTTCTCTCTCGCTCTCACTCTCTCTCTTTCCATCTCTTCTTTCTCTATCTTACCTTCTCGACCCTCTCTAGCTACTATCTTTTTTACTTTATGTACCTCTTCTATTTCCCTCATTGTCTCACTCCCTCTTTTTTCACCCTTTTCTCCCCTTTATTTTGCCTCTCCTTCACTCATTCTCTATCTTACTTCCATTTTTTTCTCTATGATCTTTAAACCTGGAGATTGGAGTCTTGGCTACACATGAGAAAGGAAAGATTTCCAGAAAACAAAGACATTCCCAGCCCCTTGAGGAGATGGTCCTTTCCAGTACTTGAACGTATCGGTAATGATGCTGAAAGGCTGGATCTATGGTCAGTATAATGTAGAGTGCCACTTTCAATTTTACTATTTTAAGTTCTTTTGATGCGGCTATTGATTTGAGGACAAATCCTTTTCGAAGGGAGGGGAATGATGTAAATGATAGCATGGATGACGATGACACGACCTCAAGAAGATTTAATTAAAGTTCCATGTGGACGATTACTAGATGTCGTGCGAAGGGGTTGAAGAAAGCTCTTAATGGATTAGTCCGGGAGGCTTGGACTCAAGCCCGATTAATGGAGATCTAAGGAGAAAGAGCCACCAAGATTTCTCAATTTAATCTAAGCCCAAGGATAAAGGAGTCATATTATTATGGCTGGATATTTCTTCTTTTATTTGATTTAATAATGGCTTGCATGCCAACTTGATGCGTTTTTACTCCTTTGAATATTTATCTTCTCTTTTCTTTTGAATGTAAGCTTTATAAATAGGCCTCACTTTAAATGAAAGAGGACATTGAACTTTGGCAAAAACAACTTGCATGTGCTTCTTTCCTTAGGTTTTCCTTAGAGGATTCCAGCGAGCTCTTGGTATCTTGAGGATTCCTTCCCAGAGACTTATCAGCGGATTTCCACCCCGTTTGTGGCGTCTACACCCATCATACCAAGAATCTTTCCTCGTGCCAAGCATAGGGTGAAGGTCTTATACCAAAATTTTTGTTTGCGTTGAGCATTGAGTCCAAGGTTATCTCCATCCATTTAACCACAGTTATACATCTTATATTTTGGATTTGTTCTAGCTTTTTAGGACGATTTTCTTGTTTTGTTCGGGCATTTCATACGAATGTCCACCAATTAATTTCGAGTTTTCGCATAGCACATGAGTTTTCTTATTTGAGAACATCAATCCCTGTGATTACGTATTGATTGAAATGGAGAGAGGAGTCGGGGACGGAGGGAGGAATGAGAAAGGAAAGATAAAGGAAAGAAGAAGTTGTGTAATGAGATAGAAGAGAGAGTAATAGAAGAGAAATTGATTGAGCAACAATGTGATAGTGAAGGTGGAATAGAGAGTAGAGAGGAGTACGGGGAGAGTTAGAGTATATGAGAGAGTGAAGAGAGAGAGGTAAAGAGATGTGGGTAATAGAGGGCGAGAAGAAGCGATGAAGAGAAATAGGGAGACATATAAAGGGAAGGATGAAAGTGAGAGAGGGAGTGAAAGAGATGGGGATATATGGAAAGGAAGGTTGAAGGAATGAGAGGGAGAAAAAATAAAGATAAATTAGGCGAGATAAGAAAGAATAGAGAGAATGAGGAGGATAGAGGGACATGTTAAGTGTGAGTGATATGAGGCAAAGGGGCATGCGTGAAAGAGCGAGACTAGGAGATAAGAAGCGAGAGAGGAACAAGAAGACGAAGAGTGAGTGTGTGTGAGTGAAGGTAATAAAGAGAGAACAATAGAATAGAGAATAAATATTAAAAAATAGAGAAAGGGAGGAGTGAGAAAGATTGAAGAGAGTGGGAACAAGAGGAAGAGATGGAGAGAGAAATAGAGAAAGAGAGTGAGAAGGAAGATAGAGAAAGGCTGAGTGACTCTCCTTTCACTCAAGTATCTCTCTTCTCTCTCTCTTAACCCCTCTTCTCGACATTTGTTTTCCTCGCTCCATACTCTCTTTAATTTGTCTCTCACACTTACTCCTCACTCGCCTACTCTCTTTTTATCTCTTGTATTCTCTCTCCTTTCTCTCTCATTTTCTCTCTCTCACTTTGCCTCCCCATCTCACTCTTGTTCATTTCTCTTACTCTCTCTTCACCCACTCTCTCTCTCTTTAGCTTCTTGTCACTCCTACTCCCTCTCTATCTTTTTCACACTCTCTTGCTCTCTTCCCACTTCCATCAGCTATCTCGCTCGCATACTTTATTCATCCTTCTTTCTTACTCTTCTCACTCTTTAACTTCCTACATACCTCGATTTTCTCCTAATTTTTCTCACTTCCCTCCTTCATCCGCTCTCTCTAATATTCTCTCCCACATTCCTTTCCTGGTATCTCTCGTTTCTCATAACCCTCCATTACCTCTCTCATTTTCTTTTTGTCCCCTCCCCTCTTGTCTTGCTCGCTCGCTCTTTGAATATCTTGACTCATTCTCCTTCTCTCCTTTTATCTCTCTAACTCTCGAATTTCTCTTCGCACCCTTCCTCTCCTCTCCCTCTCCCTCAGTCCCTCTATTTATTTCTCTCGTTCTCTCGCTATGATTAACCATCTCTCTCCACCTTATTCTCATACTTTTTTCTCACTCTCTTTCTTGTAATCCTCTCTCTTACTCTCCATCTCTCTCTTTCTCTCTCTATATATCTTCTAACACTTTCTTTCCCTCTACTAACCTCTCTCTTTCGGATCTCTTCTCTCTCTCGCACACTCACTCTTTGCCTTGCTCTCCCTCTGTCTCTCACTCTCTATTCCACCTTCCTTGTGCATTGTTGCTCGGTCGATCTCTATTAATCTCTCTTCTCTCATTAATCTACTCTCTTTTCTCCCTTTTAACTCCTTTTCTTGCTCCTTCTCGTTCTCCCTCTCCCCTTTCTCTTTCATTCCTTCTCTCTTCTCACGCTTTGCTCCTCATGTCTCTCATTATTTTTACTTTCTCTAACACCTCTCTCACATCTCTCCCTTCCATCTCTTCTCTCTCCCATCTGTGTCTCATCACCTGTAAACAATTTTAATGCTGTTTTGCTCTGCCACCTCCACATCTGCTCTTCCACCCACTCTGCAGCGTCTTCCTTCTCTCTCATCCCCAACCTCCGCTCTCCCTCCCTCTCTTTATTTCATTTCACTCTCCTTTTAGTCTCCCACTCTCTTTTCTCTCCCTTTATCATTGCTACTATAGCTCTCCTCTGTTTTCACTCCTTTCATCCCTCTCTTTCTCTCGCTTTTTATCTCCCTCTCTCTTGCTCCTTCTCGTGCTCACTCGGCTGTTTCGGCTCTCTCCCGCTCTCTCTTCTCTCACTCTCTCACACTCTCTGCCTTTCTTGTCTCTTCCTATCTCTTTAGTTTCACTCTCACTCTTACTCCCTCCCTCTCTCTTTCTTATTCCATATCCATTCTATCTCACTCTCTTCCACTACTTTCTCTCTAATTGTCTTCTTTTAATCTTTCTCTCCTCTCTCGCGATCTTTCTTCCTTCCCGCACCCTCTCTCTTCCTCTCTCGCTCTTTCTTTCTCTCTCTCACACGCTCTCCTTCTATCCCTCTCATTCTCTTTCCTTCATCCCCCTCTCTCTTCATATAAATATCATTTTATACCCCTTCTTTCCCTCTCTCTCACACTCATCAATATCTTCATTCACTCTTTCTCTTCTCTCTCACTCTCCCTTCCTCTCTCGGTCGGTTCTCTCCCCTCCCTCCCACTTTCTATCAATTGCTCTCCCATCTTGCTCTCTCCACTCTTATCCAACTCATTATTTCTTATTTTCTCTTTTACATATCTCTTTCTTCCTCGATCCTTAGTATTTTATTTCCTTCTTCCCTCCATTTCTCTCCCCTCTCTCCTATCTCACTCCTCTCTTTATCTCCCCTTGCACTCCTCCTTCACCCCCTCACCCTCCCTCTCATTTTCTTTATCGCTCTCTCTCATTCCCACGATCTCCGTTCTCTCATATCTCACTTGCACTTTTCTCTTATTTCTTTCTCACTTCCCTTCTCTCATTCTAGCAGTCTCTCTCATCCTTTCTCCCTCGTCCCTTCTCTCTCATTCTCTCCCTCCCCTAGCCTCCCTCCCTCTCTCCATCACGATCTCTCTCCTCTCACCCTCTCCATCTCACACTCTTCCTCTCTCCATCTCACTCATTCTCTTACTCTCCCTCCTTTATCCTACGACATTGCTCCTTATCTTTTCCTCTCCTCTCTTCATATCTCTGTCTCTCTCCATCTAAAATCTTTCTTGCTCTCTAGAGCCTCTCTCGAACCCTCTCTCTCTCTTCGATCTCTCTCATTCTTTACCTTTATCTCCCCCTTCCTCACTCTATTCCTTACTCTTGTCATCTATCAGTCATTTTCTTACTCTTTTCCTTTCTCATATGTCTCTCACTTTACTCTCTCATTCTTTGTTGCTCTCTTTTCCTCTCTCTTTACTCGGTCCTCTTCCTATATCCATCACTCTAACTCTCTCTCCTTCCTTTAATTCCTCTCACACCCCTCTTCTCGGTCATTTTTATTACTTTATATCGTTCTCTCTCCCTCCTCTCTTCAATTCTCTCTTCCTCTCTCTGTCTCCCTGTTTATCTCTCACTCTCTTTTTTCCTTACTCTTGTTCTCCACTCTTCCCTCTACTGTCAGTAAATCTCTCTTGATTCCTCCCTCTCTGTCTTTTCATTCTCTTACTCACTATCTCTCTACTCTCCTCCCTCCCTCACTTACTCTCTGCCTTCTCATTCTAATATCTTTTTTCTCTTGTCCCTCTCTCTCTTTCCCTTTCTTATATCTACTTTCTGTCACTCTCCTTCCTTATTTCTCTCTAGATCTCTTCCACTCTTTGTATTCTACTCTTTCAGCTATCACACTCACCCTATATCATTCCTCACTCCCTCATTTGTGCCCTCTCTAGGCCACCATTTTCCCTCCTTGTCTCCCTCTCTATCTCCCTCTCTCTTACTCCCATTCTCTCACCATTCTCCTTATTCTTCCCCTTTCTTTACCCCCAACTTAATGTTATGATCTTCCAGCCGGTCTCTCTTCTCACTCCCTCTCCCATTCATTCTATCTCACTTTCGCTTTCCTACTATCATACTTTCTTTCAATCCTCTCACTTCTCGTTTCTTTTCTCTCATAATCTCTTCTCTCTCCCTTTTCTCTCCTTCTTTCTCAATCTAATTTCATTCTCACTCGCACTTACCCTCTTCCTCGACCTCCTTTCTCATCTCTCCTCTCTCTTGGTCTCTCTCCCCCTCGATCAACCTCTCTGTCCTCAACTCCTCTTCTCTTGCTCACTTCTCTCCCAGGGTACTCCCTCATTCTCTTGCTCCTATTGCTCCCTCCCTCTCCCTAAACTCGGCCCACTCTCTTCTTCTCTCTTTCTCACTCTTTGTTATCTCCCTCTCACTTACTCTCTAAATGTTGCTGCTGTTCCTCGATTTCTCTTTGTACATCCTCCTCCTCTCTCACCCCTTTCTCCCTTCCTCTCACTTAAGTTTTCTCTGTCTCTACATATCTCCACGCATTCTCTCCCTCTCTCCCTTTCTCGATTCTCGTGTTATCGTCATTATTTTGCTCACCCTCTCTCTCTCGATCTCACACACTCTCTCTCTTGCTTCCTCTCGCTCTTGATCTATCTCATGACCTCTTTATCTCTATGTTTATTTCTTTTTCTCAATTATATTTCTCTTTCTTCATCTTTTGCTCTCTCTTATGTTGCCCTTTATTCTCTTTCTTTCTCTCACTCTATCTTGTACTCTCTCTTGCTCACCTTTATCTCTCTTCTTCTCACTCTTTATATCCACTCTCTCTCTCTCTCTCTCTCTCTCTCTCTCTCTCTCTCTTTCTCTCTTTGCTCTACTCTATCTCATTATTTATCGCCTTCTCTCACACATCTCCACCTCTCTCTTTTACCTCTTTCACTCCCTCCCTCCCTCGCTCCTCTCTCTCTTTACCTTACTCTTCTTCCTTGAGTCTCTCTTCTCTCTCTATTTCTACTTTACTCTCTCCCTCTCTCTCCCTCGACACACTATTCGATCCCTATCTTCACCCCCTCTCTTCTTATCTCTCCTCTGTTCATTTCTCATTCTTATTTATTTTCTCTCTTTTAGCTCCCTCATGTTTCTCTCTTCCTCTTTCTTCTATCTCCTCTTTCTCTCTCTTCACTCACTCATTCTCTTCCATATCAAAAGGCAAGGGAGAGTGATAGAGAGCGAGGAGAATGAAGGGAGAGCAAGAGAGTGAGAGAGAAATTGGAATAATGGAGAGAAAGGTTGAAAGAAAGGACGAATAGAGAGGGGATATAAAAATGTGCTTGAAAGAGAGTACGTGACATAAAGGGAGACCTAAAGAGAAACTAAGAGGGAGTGAGCAGAATAGAGAAAAGAGAAATAACGAAAGACGGAGAAGAGGACATGAGAGAACGAAGGAAAGTGGGAAAGAGATAGAAGAGAGAGATTAGAAGGAATAGATTGAGTAGAGCATTAAAAATAGAGAAGAGGGTGAGTGACAGAAAGTGAATGATGGAGAGAAAGAGAGAGGAGTGGGAAATAGAGGGAGAGAAATAGTCGTAGAAGAAAAGGAATAAAATGTATAGTGAGATGGATGCTAAGAAGGAGAATGAGTGAGAGAGAGAGTGGGAACGGAGGTATGGGGTGATGGAGAGAGGGAGAGTGAGGAGAGGAAGAGAAAGAAAGAGAAAGTGCATGTGCATTTGAGAGAGTGTGAGAAATAGTAAAAGAGGTTGAGAGAGGCTAGAGAGGGGGAGAGGGACATAAGTGAAGGATAATAAAGAGAAAGAGTAAGAGTAGGGAGAATATAGTAACATAAGAGAGTAAGAGAGAGAGACGAAGAGAGAGAAAGTGAGGAAAGGGAGGGAGAAGGAGTAGATTAAGATAGAAATTGAATAAAGGGAGAGAAGGAACAAGTAACGAGAAACATATCGGGGAGAAAGAAATGAGAAAGAAAGAGTAGAGAGAGGAGGAGAGAGTGAATGAGAGAGTACAGGAGAGAAGAAAGAGAGAAAGGGAAGACCTGTCAGAAAGAGGAGCGAGGAAGTGGTGTTAGAAAGCGATAGTAGTGAAGGGTTAAATTGAGAGAGAGCGAGAGAATATATAGTTAAATTGGTAGATAGAGAAAGATATGAGATATAGCTTGAGATAGAGGTAGGAGAGAATAAAATAGTGAAAGAAATGTAAGAATGAACAAGAGTGCAAGAGAGATCGAGAGAAAAACTAAAGAAAAAGAGATTGAGATAGAGAGAAGTTTGAAAGAATGTATGTGTTTGAGAGAAATAAAGAAAGGGAGGGACGAAAATAATAGTGAGTGAAGAGATGCAGAGATGAGGAGAAGGGAGAGATAAAATGAGAGATGGTGAGACTAAATCATGAGGAAAGAGTGTGAGAGAGAGGGATAATATAAAATTGAGAAAATAAGATAAGGTATGGAGGTGTTAGAAAGTGAGTGAAGAGAGAGAAGTAGGCCAATAGAGAGAGATAGAGTGTGTGAGAGAGATAGACGAAGAAGAAAGGTAGGGAAGGGATGGAGGAAGTGAAATAAGGAGAAAGGGAGGCAAGGAGGATGGGAGAAAAGTGTAGGATAAAGTGAGAAACAAATGAGAATAGGGTAGAGAAGTGAGAGAAAGAGGAAGAGATGAAGGGATCGAAGAGAGAGGAAGTGGGAGAGAGGTTATGGATAAAGAGCTAGAAAGTGAGCAAGGGAGTAAAAGAAAGATATATAAAGAGAGAATTAGGAGAGCTTGAAAAGAATAGTAAGGTAAAAGAGTGAGATATACGAAGAGAGAATGAGAAGGAGGGAAAGCGAAGGGAGGGGAGAGTGGAAGAGATTTGTGTGATGGTGAAGAGTGAGAGAGATGAGCATGGAGAAAAGGGGTTGAGAGCGGGATTGAAAGAGAGAGAAGTAGAGAGAGAGGGAGAGCTAGAGAGTGGGGGATAGAGTGAGAGAAGAAATGAGATTATAGAGAAACAAAGAGAGAGCAAAGAACAAGTGAAGAGAGTTGAGGAAAGTGCGGGGAGGGAGAACGAATGTGAGAGAAAAGATAGAGAGAGAGGTGAGAGTGAGACCAAAATAGAGAGAAAAGACAGACTTGAGGAAGATTGAGAAGAATATGAGTGGAGAAGAAGGCAGAGGGAGATATAGAGAGAGATAGAGTGAGTGTTATAGAAGATAGGGAGGGAGGAAGAGAGGCAGTGGTGGTTGGAGAAGAGTGAGTAAAATGATAAGAGAGAGTGATGAAAGTAAGAGAGAAGTAGGGAGTGATAAAGAAGGGGGAGGGAGTGAGTTAAAAAATGAAAATGTGATAAGGCATAAATAGATGAAAGGATGAGAGAGGAGATGGTGAAAAAGAGAGAGAGTGAGATTGATGCGTGAGGGAGAGGAAGACATAGTGGAAGAGAAGAGAGAGTGAGAGAGATGAAGAGAGGGGGAGAGGACGGGGTCACATGGGAGTGAGAGTGGGGGATGAGCGGAAGAGTGTGAGAAAGGATAGGATAGTGTGTACAGAGAGAGAGAAAGAGAGTGTGAGAGAGAAAGGGAGAGAGAGAGAAGGAAGCAAGGAACGGGGGAGAGAGGGAGTGAAAATTGGGAGAGGGAGAAAGAGGATAGAGGAACATAAGTGAGAGTGGGTGACAAAGAGTGAACATAGACCGAGAAAGGGAGAGAGTAAGAGTGAGAGTGAGCGAAGCGACGGAGAGAAAAAGGGAGCGAAAGGGAGAGAGTGTGAGAAACAAATAAAATGAAGAGGGTGAGGGAAGAGAGAGCGTGAGACAGGCGGGGGCGAGCGAGGGTGAAAGTGAGAGATAAGGAGTGTGTGAGACATAGAGAGGGATTAAGTGAGGGAAAAGGGAGGGAGAGCAAGGGAGAGGTGGTGAGGGATAAAGCGAGAGAGAGAGAGATAAAGTGAGGTGGAATAGCGAGGGGAGATAGAGAAGAGACGGGATGAGAGGAAGGGAAAGAGGTTAGTGTGATGGATGTGAAGATACAGAGTGAGTAAAGAGATAAAAGACAGGAAAGAAACAATAAAAGTGACAAACATAGTGGGAAAGGGAGTGAGAGAGAGATAGAGCAAGAGAAAGATTTAAGAGATGGAGAAATGGGAAAGCTTGAGAGGAGATGAGTGTAAAATAATGCGTGCAAGTTTGAGATAGGTGGTAAGTAAGAATGAGTGAGAAAGTGATAAGGAGATAGTGAGCAGAGAGGGAGGCTATTGACATATATAGAGTAGAATGAGGGTAGTAGAGGGAGAGAATGAGAGAGAAAGAGATGGAGAAATAGAGAAAGTGAAAGTGAGAGTAGAGAGGGCAAGAGAGAAGGAATGAGAGAGAAGCGATAGAGAAAGTAGAGGAAAGGAGAGGAAGTGGCCGAAGACAGAGAGGAGCGAGATAGGAGGAGAAAGAGAGGAAGAGATTGAAGAGGTAGAGATCAAGGTGGAAAAAGAGATGTGAGAGAAAGCATGAGTGGTAAAGAGAAATAAATAGAAGATGGAGGTCGTAGGAACGATTGAAGGGAGTGGAAGCAAGAGATGGAGAAATAGCATGAGAGAGAATAGAGAGTGTTGGAAGATAGAGGCAAAAGAGTGAGCGAAGGAAGTGGGAGAGCAAAATAATGGATGATAAAGAGAGGGACAATGAACATGGAGCAAGAAAGAAAGTGGGAGGAGGAGTAAAAGGTAACGGTAAAATGCAGAGAAAGGGAAGCAAGAAGAAGCAAGAAAGGATGAGAGTGTAAGAAGAAATAAAGAAGAAATGAGGAAGAGAGCGTGATAGAGAGAAAATGAGGAAGAGTGATAGGGAGCGAGAAAGAGAAAGAAAAGGTAGAGATGGATAAAAGGTGTAAAAAGAGAAAGCTAAAATAGAGATTGAGAAGGAGAGAATGAGAGGATGGAATAGAGAGTGAGAGAGAGGGGGAAGAGTGAGAAAGAGAGATAGAGGAAGTAAGATTGATTAAAAGAGAGAACGGTAGAGAGAAAGTGATAGAGAGTGAAAATGAAATATAGAGAGAAGAAAGGCGAGGGAAGATTGAGTAAGAGAGTGAGTGAGACATAGAGATAGGGAGAATAGAAGAATGGCGAGGAGAAAAGTAAGAGAAAGGGAGACATAAAGGGAGATGGGAAAAGAGACGGAGGGTTGAGTAAGGAAGGAAAGAGGGAGGGAGGGAAGAGAGAAAGAGACGGTAGGTGGGATGGAGACGATAGAGATGGAAAAAGAGTGGGGGTAGAGGAAAGAAAGTGTGAGATGAAATTGTGAAGAAAGTGCGGCAATAAAGAGAAATGACGAGCATATGATAGAAAAAAAGGAATAGAGTTCAAGAAAAAGAGAACGAGGAGAAACGAGGAGAGAGAATAATAATGATGGATGTTGAAGAGAAAGAGAGAATGATGTAGAAATAAGATAAGATGGAATGCGAGACAAATAACAAGAGGTAGAGAGAATGATATAGAGATCGATAAAAGGCTTAAGAGCGAACATTGAGAGAGAGTGTGTAGAGAGTTTATGAGTGTGTGTGAGAGCTCTAGAGAGGGGTGAAAGATGGAGAGAAGAAGGGTGAGCTGCATAATGACGACACAGAAGTGATAATGAGGGAGTGAGGAAGATAGAGGGCGAATGTAAAGAACGATAGTGGGATAATGAAAGGACATATATAGAAAGTGGAAAGAGAGGAGACGAGGGAAGAGGATCTAGAGAGGGATGAGAGAGACGATAGAGAAAGAGATGTTAGGAAATTGGGAAGGGAGAGAGAGTGTAGAGGGAGAGGGGAGGGCAGAGAGAGAGATAGAAATTTAAATAATGATAGAGCTAGTGAGCGAAGGAACAAGACATATATATGGAAAGAGGAAGGAAGTGAGAACATGAGAAAGGAAAAGAAAGTGAGAGATAGGGGTGAGACGAGAGAGGGAGGGTTAAAGAGAGAAAGGAAAGTGAGAAAAACATGAGAGAGAGAGAGAGAGAGAGAGGGTTGAGAGAGACAAATGTTGGAGAGAGTGTGTGTGAGGAAAGGGACATAGAAAGAGAGATGACGAGGAGTGACAAAGGAGAGATTGAGAGAGAGAAGAGTAAGAGAACAGCAAATAAAGAAAAGTTGAGAGAGATAGACGATGGATGAGTGATATTTAAGAGTAAGGGATTGAGACGAGAGAAATAGATAGAAATGAAGATGGCGAGTGAGGAACAATAGAGTAAGAAAAGGTGTGGAGGGAGAGGGAAGGCAAGACAATGAGTGAAAGTGAGAGATGAAGAATGCGAGAAGGGAGAGAGTATGAAAAAGAGGTGAGATAGATACATAGAGATGAAGGAGGAAAGTGAGTGAAGGGAGAGAGAGTGGGGGATAGATGGGAGGGAATGCGTGAACAAAGAGAGAAATAAAGAGAGATAAGAAGAGAGAGATAGACAAAGAATAAAAATGGAGAGGGACAGGTCAGTGAGTGTTATAGAGATGAAGAGTGGGATTGAAGAGAGAGAACGAGAGAGAGTAAGATAAAGAAAAAGGTTTGTGTGTGATGAGTGTAATAAAAAAGAATGATTGAATAAAGAGTGAAAAGTAGAGAGGGAGGGAGTAAGAGAGATTGAAGAGAGGAAAGATAGAGGTAGAGAGAGTTAGAAAATTAGAGAAGAAAGTGTGAAGGAAGATAGAGCGAGAAATAGTGGTAGAGGGAAAAAAAGGGAGGGAGAGAATAGAAGAAAGTCAGAGATATGGGGGAGGGTGAGAACAAGGAGGGAAGGACGAAGGGATGAGAGAAAGGCGATGTGGGATAGACGAAGAGAAAGAGTGAGAGGAGAGAGGAAGAGATAGTAGAGTGCACCCACGAGAGAGAGAATAGAGAGTTAGAAAGAGAGGGAGAGGGGGTAAAGTGAGTGAAATTGAGGAGATAGAGATTGAGAGCGATAAAGTTAAAAAAAGCAATAGAGAAATAGAGAGAAAAGAGATTGAGGGAAGAGAGAACAAACGAGAATGGAAGAGCAAGAGAGAAGAGGAGAGGATGATAATAAGTGAGAGAAAATGAGAAAATCAAATAGAGAGACAGAGATATTTTGAGAAAGGGTGAGAATATATATTTATTATATATATATATATATATATATATAGATAGATAGATAGATTTATATGGTGGTTGTTGGTGCTCTGCTAGGGTTTCTAGCATGACCCTGCAGCTCCTTGTGTGGTGGCTCAGGTAAGGTGGGGTGGCTTTCTTGCGAGAGGTAAAGATTTCTTGGTGTGGTTTGGTTCTATTGTCTTACTTTGGTGGTTTTCTCCTTCCGGGCTCCTTAAATTTGAATTTTCTTGTTCCATTGGTTCCTTCTTGCTTTGTTTGCTTTTGGGTGAGGAGTGGTCCTCTCCTTCCTCTTCCCCCTCCTGGGGATTACACAGGATCTTGGTGAGCATTTTGTTTGGTTTGCTGAAATTTGTGTTTGGTTTTCGACTATACTTGTTCTGCCTTCTAGTTTTGGTTCTCTGTCTGCACTTTTTTGAATGGATAATCCTATCGACCCTCCTAATAGGTTGGATGGGTCTAAGACTTCATATCTTTGGAGTGGTAGTTGTCCAAAAAATCAATTTTGGTCAAAATAGTAAATTTTTTACATAATTGTCAATTATTGACCCAATAGGTCAACTTTTGAACAAAAAAGTCAATTTTGGTCAAAATTAACAATTTTTTACTTAATGACCACCTCATTGACACAAAAGGTTAACTTTTGACCAAAAAGTCAAATTACGTCAAAATG
The DNA here is from genome assembly GCA_022702705.1 of Papilionanthe hookeriana x Papilionanthe teres. Taxonomy (NCBI): domain Eukaryota; kingdom Viridiplantae; phylum Streptophyta; class Magnoliopsida; order Asparagales; family Orchidaceae; genus Papilionanthe; species Papilionanthe hookeriana x Papilionanthe teres. Next base: position 75,138,728 of record CM040435.1, on the reverse strand, counting down.
GTCAATTTCTGACACAATGACCTAAATGTCGACTTTGGTGAAAATGGTCGATCCTTCATCCAATGACCAACCCATTGACCCAATTTGTTAACTTTTGACTAAAAAGTCAACTTTGGCCAAAATAGTTAATCCTTGACCCAATGACCAACCTATTGACCCAATAGGTCAACTTTTGACCAAAATGTCAATTTTGCTCAAAATTGCCAATTTTTGATTTTTTGACCGCCTCATTGACCTAAATAGGTCAAATTTTGAGCAAAAGATAACTTTGGTCAAAATTGTCAATCCTTAACCCAATGACCAACCCATTGACCTAATATGTCAACTTTGACCAAAAAGTTAATTTTGACTAAAATAGTCAATTTTTGGCTTAATGACCAATTTTTGACCGAGTAAACTAATCTCTGACTAAAAAGTCAACTTTGGTCAAGATGGTTAATCTTTGACCTGATGCCCAACCCGTTGACCCAATAAGTCATCTTTTGATCAAAAGTCGACTTTGGTCAAAATGGTCGATCCTTGACCCAATGACCAACCCATTGGCCTAATAAGTCGACATTTGACCAAAAAGTCAATTTACGTCAAAATAAATTTTTTTGAATTAGAGACCGATTATTGACCCAATAAGTCAATCTCGACCGAATAATTAACTTTAGTCAAAATGATCAATCCTTGATCCAATGACAAACCCATAGACCCAATAGGTCAAATTTTGACAAAAAAGCCAATTTTGGTCAAAATAGTCAATTTTTACCAAATGACCACTCATTGAACCAATAGGTCAACTTTTGACCAAAAAATCAACTTTGGTCAAAATGGACAATTTTTGACCCAATGACCAACCCATTGACCCAATAGGTCATCTTTTAACCAAAAAAGTCATCTTTGGTAAAAATGGTCAACTTCTTGATCTAACTACCAACACATTGGCCAAATATGTCAACTTTTGACCAAAAAGTCAACTTTGGTCAAAATGGTAAATTTCTGACCCAATGACCTCCCCGTTGACCCAATGAGTTAACTTTTGACCAAAAATTTAATCTTGGTCGAAATAGTCATTTTTTGACCTAATGACCAATTAATGACCAAATAAGTCAATCTCTAACCAATAAGTTAATTTTTCTTAAAATAATCACTCAATGACAAACACATTGACTCAAGAGGACAACTTTTGACCAAAAAGTCAATTTTGGTTAAAATAGTCAATTTTTGACCTAATGACCACCCATTAACCCGATTGGTCGACTTTTGACCAAAAAGTAAACTTTGGTGAAAATGAACAATTTTTGACCAAATGACTACCGATTGACCCAATATATCGAATTTTGACCGAAAAGTTTTCTTCGGTCAAAATGGTCAAATCTTGACCCAATTACCAACACATTGACCAAATAGGTCAACTTTTGACCAAATAGTTAACTTTGGTCAAAATGGTCAATTTCTGACCCAATGACCACCCCGTTGGCCCAATGGGTAAACTTTTGACAAAAAATTAATTTTGGTCAAAATAATCAATTTTGACCTAATGATGAATTTTAGACCCAATAAGTCAATATCTGACCAAAAAGTCAACTGTGGTCAAAATGATCAATCCTTGACCCAATGACCAACCCATCGACCCAGTAGGCCAACTTTTGACCAAAAAGTCAACTTTGGTCAAAATGATCAATTTTTGACCCAACGACCAACACATTGACCCGATAGAGTCAACGTTTGACCAAAAATTAATTTTTGTCAAAATAATCGATTTTGACCTAATGACCAATTATTAACCGAGTAAGTCGATCTTTGACCAAAAAGTCAACTATGGTCGAAATGGTACTATCATCGACCCAATGACCAACCCATCGACTCGGTAGAGTCAACTTTCGATAAAAAGTCATCTTTGGTCAAAATGGTCAATTCCTGATCATATGACCACCCCATTGACCCAATGGGTTAACCTTTGACAAAAAATTTAATTTTGGTCAAAATAGTCAATTTTTGACCAAATGACCAGTAATAGACCTAGTAAGCCAATCTCTGATCAAAAAGTCAACTTTGCTTAAAATGGTCAATCTTTGACCCAATGACAAACCCATTGACTTAATATGTGAACTTTTGACCAAAGAGTCAACTTTAGTTAAAATGGTCAATTTCCGGCCCAATGACCAACCCATTGACCCAATAGGTTAACTTTTGACTAAAAAGTCAACTTTGGTCAAAATGGTCAAACCTTGACTCAATAACCAACCCATTGACCCAATATGTCAACCTTTGACCAAAAAGTCAATTTTGATTAAAATAGTCAAATTTTGACCTAATGACCCCCATTAACCAAATTGGTCAACTTTTGATAAAAAAGTAAACTTTGGTCAAAATGGTCAATTTTTGACCCAATGACCAACCCGCTGGCCAAATTGGTCATATTTTGACCAAAAAGTCAACTTTCTTTTCAAAATATATAAATTTTGACCTAATGACCAATTATTAACACAATAAGTAAATCTTTGACCAAAAAGTCAACTTTAGTCAAAACTGTCAATACTTGACCCAATAACCAACCCACCGACCAATAGATCGACTTTTGTCCCAAAAGTTAATTTTGGTCAAAAAAGTAAATTTTTTACATAATTGCCAATTATTGACCCAATAGGTTACCTTTTGAATAAAAAAGTCAATTTTGGTCAAAATTAGCAATTTTTGACCCAATGACCACCCGTTGACCCAAAAGGTCAACTTTTGACCAAAAAAGTCAAATTGGGTCAAAATGGTCAATTTCTGACACAATGACCTAAATGTCAACTTTGGTGAAAATGGTCAATCCTTCATCCAATGACCACCCCATTGACCCAATTTGTTAATTTTTGACTAAAAAGTCAACTTTGGCCAAAATGGTTAATCTTTGACCCAATGACCAACATATTGACCCAATAGGTCAACTTTTGACCAAAAAGTCAATTTTCCTTAAAAATGTCAATTTTTGACATACTGACCGCCTCATTGATCTAAATAAATCAAATTTTGACCAAAACAACTTTGGTCAAAATAGTCAATCCTTAACCCAATGACCAACTCATGGTCCCAATTGGTCAACTTTTGACCAAAAAGTCAATTTTCATTAAAATAGTCAATTTTTGACTTAATGACCAATTTTTGACCCAGTAAACCAATCTCTGACCAAAAAGTCAACTTTGGTCAAGATGGCTAATCTTTGACCTAATGCCCAACCCATTGACCCAATAGGTCATCTTTTGACCGAAGAGTGAACTTTGGTCAAAATGGTTAACCGTTGACCCAATGACCAACCCATTGGTCAAATAGATCAACATTTGACCAAAAAGTCAATTTTGGTCAAAATAAATAATTTTTGAATTAATGACCCAATAAGTCAATCTCTGACCAAAAAGTTAACTTTGGTCAAAATGGTCAATCCTTGATCCAATGACAAATCCATTGACCCAATAGGTCAACTTTTGACCAAAAAGCTAATTTTGGTTAAAATAGTCAATTTTTGAATGAATGACCAATTATTGACCCAATAAGTTAATCTCTGACCAAAAAGTGAACTTTGGTCAAAATGGTAAAATCTTGACCCAATGACAAAACAATTGACCCAATATTTTTATTTATAATTTATTTAATTATTTAATATTTTTAAAATTAAATTATATTTATAAATAATATACTACACTTAAAATATTTAAAATAAAAAAATAATATTATATAAATTTATTTACAAATATATATATATATATATATCTGTGTGTGTGTGTGTGTGTATTTATACACACACACACACACACACATATATATATATATATATTTATTTATTAATTTATAATATAAATATTTTTTTATTTATTTAATTATTTATAATTTTTTCAACTATAAAATATTTTTATAATTAAATTATGTTTAAAAATAATATACTTTACTTAAAATATCTTAAATAAAAAAATGATATAATATAAATTAATATATAAATATATATATATATATATATATAAATATATATTTGTAAATCATTTTTTAACAATTAAATAATTTTATAATTAAATTATATTTATTAATAATATATTATGCTTAAAAAATTTAAAATAAAAAAGTAATATTATATATATATATATATTCCTATTTATATTTTTATATACAATTTATTTAATTATTAAATATTTTTATGATTAAATTATATTTATAAATAATATACTATACTTAAAATATTTAAAACAAAAAAAATAAAATTAAATAAAATTATATATATATATACACACACACACACACACACACACACACACACACACACACACACACACCTACATATATTTATTTATAATTTATTTAACTATTAAATAGTTTTATAATTAAACAATATTTATAAATAATATACTATACTTAAAATATTTAAAATAAAAAATTATATAATACACATTTATATTTATTTATTTATAATTTATTTAACTATTAAATATTTTTATAATTAAATTATATTTATAAATATTATACTGTACTTAAAATATTTAAAATAAAAAATAATATTAAATAAATTTATATATTTATATTTTATAATTACATATTTTTATTATTAAATTATATTTATAAATAATGTGCTATACATTAAATATAACTATATATATATATAATTTATTTAATTATTAATTTTTTTAAATTAAATTTTATTTATAAATAATATACTATACTTAAAACATTTAAAATAAAAAAAATAATATTATATATAGCTATATATATTTATTTATAATTAATTTAATTATTAAATATTTTTATAATTAAATTATATTTATAAATCATAAACAATACTTTAAACATTTAAAATAACAAAATAATATTATATATATATATATATATATATAATTTATCTAATTATTAAATATTTTTATAATTAAATTATATTTATAAATAATATACTATACTTAAAAAATTCTAAATAAAAAAAAATTTTACATAAATACAAATATATATATTTATGTACACACACACACACACACACATATATATATATATATATTTATATTTTATTTAACTATTAAATATTTTTATAATTAAATTAAATTTATAAATAATATACTATACTTAAAATATTTAAAATTAAAAAAATAATATTAAATAAATATATATAGTTATTTATAATTTTGTTAACGATTAAATATTTTTATAATTAAATTATATTTAAAAATAATATACTATACTTAAAACATTTAAAAGAAAAAAATTATTATTATTATATATATATATATATATATATATATATAATTTATTTAACAATTAAATATTTTTATAAATAAATTATATTTATAAATAATATACTATACTTAAAATAGTTAAAATTAAAAAATAATATAAAATAAACTTATATATATATATAAATAAATACATAAATCTTTATAAATATATATATAAAAAAAATAATTTTACATACATATAAATATATATATATATATATATATATATATATATATATATATATATATTATCAATATTTTTTTATTTTAAGTATTTTAAGTATAGTATTTTATTTATAAATATAATTTAATTAAAAAAATAGTTAATAGTTAAATAAATTATAAATAAATAAATATATATCTGTATATATATATATATATATATATATATATATATATATATATATATATATATTTAATATTATTTTTTTATTTTAAATATTTTAAGTATAGTATATTATTTAATAATTTAATAAATTATAAATAAAAATATATATATGGTATATATATATATATATATATATATATATATATAAAATTATTTTTTTATTTTAAATGTTTTAAGTATAATATATTATTTATAAATATAATTTAATTATAGAATTATTTAATAGTTAAAAAATGATAAATAAACAAATATATATATATATATATATATATATATATATATATATATATATATATATATATATATATATATATATATATATAGGGTTGTCAAAAAAGCTCGTTGTTCGCGAACAGTTCGTGTTCGGTTCTCCAAGAAGTTCGTGTTCGATTCGTTCGATAAGCAAATGAGACGAACACAAAAAATTTTTTCGTTCGGTTTGTTAAATGAACCAAACACGAATAGTGATGCATTCTTTCGTGTTCGGTTAGTTATTGTTCGAAATATAAAATAATTTAAAAATTTTAATATATAAAAAATTTATGATATTTTAAAAATAATTATATATTATAAAAATTTATCAAATTTTAAATAAATAAACTTCTATAAATTATAATATATGATAAATTGTTAATAACATTAATAATATTATAGTATTAATTATATTAATATAAATATTATAATATTATAATTAATATATTGTACTATATATTAAAATAAAACCCTAAACAAAACCCTAAACGCCTTATTCAGTTTTCTTCATTTTGAGGAAGTATGGATTATCTAATGTGTAAGGAATACCTTATCAGTTTACTTCATTTTGAGGAAGAATGCTATCAAAGCTAGGACTGTCAAAAAAACTCGTTGTTCGCAAACAGTTCGTGTTCGGTTCTCTAGGAAGTTCGTGTACGATTCGTTCGATAAGCAAACGAGATGAACACAAACAACTTTTTTTGTATATAAATTTATTTAATATTATTTTTCTATTTTAAATAATTTAAGTATAGTATATTATTTAAAAATATAATTTAATTATAAAATTATTTATTTGTTAAATAAATTATATATATATATATATATATATATATTATTTTAAATGTTTTAAGTATAGTTTATTATTTATAAGTATAATTTAATTATAAAAATATTTAATAGCTTAGTAAATTATAAATAAAAATATATATAGGTATATATAAATATAGAAATTTATATATATATATATATATATATATATATTAAATATTATTCTTTCATTTTAAGTATTTTAACTATAGGATATTATTTATAAATATAATTTAATTATAAAATTTTTTTATAGTTTAATAAATTATAAATAATTAAATATATATGTGTGTGTGTGTGCGTGTGTGTATATAATTTTATATAATATTTATTTTTTATTTTAAATTTTTTAAGCATAGTATATTATTTATAAATATAATTTAATTATAAAAATATTTAATAGTTAAATAAATTATAAATAAATAAATAAATAAATAAATGTATATATAAATATAAATTTATATTTTTATATATACATATATATATGTATATATAAATTTTAATAATATTATCTTTTTAATTTAAATATTTTAAGTATAGTATATTATTTTTAAATATAATTTGATTATAAAAATATTTAATAGTTAAATAAATTATAAATAACTATATAGTAGTAGATCTCAATTCAAACGTAATCATAAAAGATTGCTCCAATATCTATAGGCTTCTCTTGCTGAATGCAATAGTTCATAACAGCTCTCTCCCTTGTAACATCACTAGTATGGCTTGAAGGCAATAGCTTAGATGAGATAAAATAATGTCATGCTTTAGAAATGACATTTAACTTAGAGGCTTGAAATTTTACTCTTCTATCATTTGTGATCATCCATAAACCTCTTCCGTCATCCAGTATAGCGGATGATCTTTCTTATCAACTTCTTCAGGTTTCTTAGGTTCAGGTAATTTGAACTCAGCTTTCTTGACCATATTCTGAAACATCTTTCTAACTGCTTCATCTTTGAAAGAATATACCCTACTTAGTCGTTTCGCTAGAGACAGAGCTGGTTTTTCATTCGTCGGGGGAGGTCTCTGTTGTGAAGACTGTGGATTATACTGCTGAAGTAGTTGATGAGTCTGCCGAGGTTGTTCTGTCTTTATCTGTATTGGTTGTTTGCCTTTATCAATGGTTGCAAAAGTCCTATATCTTTTCTCAAAAGCTTTTACTGGTTTCTGTTTCTCAATCTTTTCAATAAAACCAAGTTGTTTCACTTCTTCTTGTAGACTTGCAGCTTTACTGAGCAATTTTTTAAATGTCTTGATCGTAAATCCTTTAAGAAGGAATGCTACCGATACATGAATACTCTTCAATAAAATTTCAATTGCATGTTGTTCTTGGAGCCCAGGTTCGCACTTCATGCTCAGATTCCTCCATCGCAGAATATATTCCACCAATGTTTCGTCCGGTTTTTGTTTCTCAACCACAAGATCACCAACGGTGATATGGTGTTGAGCTCCAGCAAACCGTTTAATGAAAAGATTTTCTAATTCTGCAAAAGTCTTGACCGATCCATTCGGTAATTCAACATACCAATCAAAAGCAACACCTGAGAGGCTTCTCACAAATTGTCGGAATAATAGTGCATCGTTTCCTCCTGCATTACAGCAACTGGCCCGAAAATGCGCGACATGTTGTTGTGGATTTCCTGTTCCGTCAAAAATTTTAAACAAAGGTGGTACATAGCCTTTGGGGTATTGAACGACATCGAATTCTTCAGGATAAGGTCTACCCTACAGAATTGACACCCCTCCTTTAGATTGTGTCAAGGCTTCTCTCACCTGTTGTTCTATTAAACTCTTAATATCCTTTTCTGGTACGGTGGTTGGAACATAATCTTTCCTGGGTTGCTCTTCATTATTATTGGAAGATTCTTTATTATTATCAGCAATCAAAATTTTTTCTGGTTGATTTACCTCAGCAGGAACCACCATTGGAGTCTGAGGTAAATTTAAATAATATTATTTTTTTATTTTAAATATTTTAAGTATAGCATATTATTTATAAATATAATTTAATTATAAAATTATTTATTAATTAAAAAAAATTATAAATTAAAATAAATATATATTGGTATATATAAATATATAAATAAATGTATTTAATATTATTTTTTTATTTTAAATAATTTAAATAAAGTATGTTATTTATAAATATAATTTAATTATAAAAATATTTAATAATTAAAAAATTAGAAATATATATATATATATGTACAATATATATTTATATATATTTAAAAATTTATTTAATATTATTTTTTTTCAATATTTTAAGTATAGTATATTATTTATAAATATAATTTAATAATAAAAATAGTTAATAATTAAATAAACTATAAATAAAAATATTTATAGGTATATATAAATATATAGATATATATATATATATATATTAATATTATTTTTTATTTTATATATTTTAAGTATAGTATATTATTTTTAAATATAATTTAATTATAAAAATATTTTATAGTTTAAAAAATTATATATATATATATATATATATATATATATATATATTTAATATCATTTTTTTTAATATTTTAAGTATAGTATATTATTTATAAATATAATTTAATTATAAAAATATTTAATAGCTAAATAAATTAGATATAAATAAATATATATGTGTATATATAAATATAAATATTTATATATATATATTTATATTTATGTAAAATTATTTTTTTTATTTTAAATGTTTTATGAATAGTATATTATTTATAAAAATACTTTAATTATAAAATTATTTAATAGTTAAATAAATTATATATATATATATATATATATATATATATAATATTTTTTTATTTTAAATGTTTTAAATACAGTATATTAATTTTAAATATAATTTAATTATAAAAATAATTAATATTTAAATAAATTATAAGTATATATATATATATATACATATATTTAATATTATTTTTAGTTTAAACTATTTTAAGTATAGTGTATTATTTATAAATATAATTTAACTACAAAATTTTTTAATTGTTAAATAAATTATAAATAAATAAATTTATACGTGTATATATAAATATATATATATATATATATATATATATATAATAAATTTATATAATATTTATTTATTTATTTTAAATTATTTAAGTACAGTATGTTATTTATAAATATAATTTAATTATAAAAATATTTAATAATTAAATAAATTATTAATAAATATATATAAATATATAGGTATATATATATAATATTATTTATTTATTTTAAATAATTTAAGTATAATATATTATTTATAAATATAATTTATTTATAAAATTATTTAATAGTTAAATAATGATAAATAAGCATATATATATATATATATATATATATATATATATATATATATATATATATATATATATATATATATATATATGGGTTGTCGAAAAAGCTCGTTGTTCGCGAACGGTTCTTGTTCGGTTCGCCGAGAAGTTCGTGTTCGATTCGTTCGATAAGTAAATGAGACGAACACGAACGAGTTTTTCGTTTGGTTTGTTAAATGAACCAAACACGAATAGTGATGTGTTCGTTCGTGTTCGGTTTGTTATTATTCGAAATATAAAATAAATTAAAATAATAATATGTAAAAAATTTATTATATTTTAAAAATAATTATATATTATAAAAATTTATCATATTTTAAATAAATAAACTTCTATAAATTATAATATATGATAAATTATTTATAACAATAATATTATTATAGTATTAGTTATATTAATATAAATATTATAATATTATAATTAATATACTATACTATATATTAAAATAAAACCCTAAACAAAACACTAAACGCTTTATTCGATTTGCTTCATTTTGAGGAAGTATGGATTACACGATGTATACGGAACACCTTATCGGTTTGCTTCATTTTGAGGAAGTATGCTTATCAAAGCTAGAGACTGTCAAAAAAACTCGTTGTTCGCAAACAATTCGTGTTCGGTTCGGTAGGAAGTTCGTGTTCGATTCGTTCGATAAGCAAACGAGACGAACTCGAACAACTTTTTTTGTTTGGTTTGTTAAACAAACCAAAATCGAACAGTGATGTGTTCGAACATTTCAAACACGAACACTAGCTACGTTTGTTCGTGTTCGGTTCGTTTACACCCCTATATATATATAGATATATTTATTTATATATAGATATAAATTTATATAATATTATTTTTTATTTTAAATATTATAAGTATAGTAAATTTTTTTTAAAATGCGGGGTACGACGAGATGTCGGATAGATCATTGTTACTTATGTTAGACATTTTGACAATTAATATATTAATTTACTGTTCTATGTGGATGACATGCTTATTGCAGGGGCCAGTATTGATAAGATCAATAATTTGAAAAATCAGATGTCAGAGTACTTTGCAATGAAAGATTTGAGAGCTACAAAATAATGTCTTGGAATGAGGATTGTCAGATAAAGAGTCAGAGACACGTTGAGACTTTTACAGGTTGAGTATGTTAAAAAGGTACTCAACATTTTTGATATAGACAAGGCCAAACAAGTTGGCACACCTATGAGCGATCACTTCGGACTCGACAAGAATCGATTACCTGAGTTAGAGGACAAACAAGACCACATGAGTGAGGTTCCTTACGCCTCAGTTATAGGTTAAATTATGCATGTTATGATTTGCACAAGACCAGATATTGCCCAATGCAGTGAGAGTTGTGCGCAGATACATAAGTAACCCAGAGAAGGAACATTGGAAAACTGTGAAGTGGATCTTGAGATATCTAAAGGGCTCTACGAAACCTCGCTTGTGTTTCTCGGAAAAAGTTTAGAGCACTTAGGCTACGTTGATGCTCGATCTAGCTGGAGATATTGATAGCAGAAGGAGTACTACAGGGTATGTTTATAATTTTGGTGGCACTATAGTGTTATGGGGCTCTAATCTACAGAAAAATGTTTCTTTGTCTACCACAAAAATTAGGCATATTACAGTGTCAGAGGTTGCAAAGGAGATGATATGACTACAAGACTTCTTGGAGGAATTGGGTAAAAATATTCAAAATGGCACTCACAGTGATGGTTAAATCATCATATTCCTTGCCAAGAATCCAACATTTCAATCTAGAACTAAACACATTCAGATCAGGTATCACTTCATTCAATCATTGTTAGAAGACGAACAGTTGCTACTTAAGAAAATTTGTGGAAGCAAGAACCGTGCTGATAATATATATATATATATATATATATAAATTTATATAATATTATTTTTTTATTTAAAGTATTTAAAGTAAATTATATTATTTATAAATATAATTTAATTATAAAGATAACTTTTTGGTCAAAATTTGACCAATTTGGCAATGAGTTAGTCATTGGGTCAAAAATTGACCATTTAGACCAAAGTTGTCTTTTTCGCCAAAAGTTGATCTATTTGGTTAATGGGGGTCATTAGGTCGAAATTTAGTTATTTTGACCAAAATTGACTTTTTGGTCAAAGGTTGACATATTGGGTCAATGGGTTGGTTATTGGATCATGGTTTGACCATTTTGACCAAAGTTAACTTTTTGGTCAAAAGTTAACCTATTGGGTCAATGGGTTGGTCATTCGGTCGGAAATTGACCATTTTAACTAAAGTTAACTTTTTGGTCAATAGTTCACCTATTGGGTCAATGAGTTTGTTATTGGGTCAAAGATTGACCATTTTGACCAAAGTTGACTTTTTGATCTGAAATTAGCTTAGTGGGTCAATTGTTGGTCATTTGGTCAAAAATTGACTATTTTGACCAAAATTGAATTTTTTGTCAAAAGTTAACCCATTGGGTGAAAGGGGTGGACATTGGATCAGGAATTGACCATTTTGACCAAAGATGAATTTTTGTCAAAAGTTGACCTACTGGGTTATTGGATTGGTTATTGGGTCAAGGATAGACCATTTTGACCAAAGTTGACTTTTTGGTCAAAGATTGGCTTACTGGGTTAATAATTGGTCATTAGGTCAAAAATTGACTATTTTGACCAAAATTGATTTTTGGTCAAACGTTGACCTACTTGGTCAATGTCTTGGTCGTTGGGTCAAAATTGATCATTTTCATGAAAAATGACTTTTTTGTCAAAAGTTGACCTATAGGGTCAATGGGTTGGTCATTGGATCAAGGATTGATCATTTTGACCATAGTTGACTTTTTTGTCAGATATTGACTTATTAGGTCAAAAATTGGTCATTAGGTCAAAAATTAATTATTTTGACCAAAATTAATTTTTTTTCAAAAGTTTATCCATTGGGTCAATAGGGTGGCATTGGGTCAGAAATTGACCATTTTGACCAAAGTTGACTTTTTGGTAAAAAGTTGACCTATTTGGTCAATGAGTTGGTAATTGGGTCAAGATTTGACCATTTTAACTGAAGAAAACTTTTTGGTCAAAATTTGATATATTGGGTCAACGGGTAGGTCATTGGGTCAAAAATTGACCATTTTGACCAAAGTTGACTTTTTGGTCAAAAGTTGACCTATTGGGTTAATGGGTGGTCATTAGGTCAAAAATTGACTATTTTGACCAAAATTAACTTTTTGGTCAAAAGTTGTCATGTTGGGTCAATGTGTTTGTCATTGGGTGATGGATTGATTATTTTATTTTGACCAAGTTTGAATTTTTGGTCAAAAGTTAACCCATTGGGTCAACGGGGAGGTCATTTGGTCAGAAATTGACCATTTTGATCAAAGTTGACTTTTTGGTTAAAATTTGACATTTTTGGCCAATGTGTTGGTAATTGGATCAAGAAGTTGACCTTATACCAAAGATGACTTTTTTGGTCAAAAGATGACCTATTGGGTCAATGGGTTAGTCATTAGGTCAAAAATTATCCATTTTGACCAACGTTGGCTTTTTGGTCAAAAGTTGACCTATTGGGTCAATGGGTGGTCATTTGGTCAAAAAATTGACTATCTTGACCAAAATTGGCTTTTTGGTTAAAAGTTCACCTATTAGGTCTATGGGTTTGTCATTGGATCAAGGATTGACCATTTTGACTAAAGTTGACTATTTAGTCAGAGATTGACTTATTGGGTCAATAATTGGTCATTAATTCAAAATTTTTTTATTTTGACCGAAATTGACTTTTTGGTCAAATGTTGACCTATTTGGCCAATGGTTGATCATTAGGTCAAGGATTGATCATTTTTACCAAAGTTGACTTTTTGGTCAAAAGATGTCCTATTGGGTCAATGGGTTAGGCATTAGGTCAAAAATTAACCATCTTGACCAAAGTTGACTTTTTTGATAAAGATTGTTGTACTGGATCAAAAATTGGTTAATAGGTCAAAAATTGACTATTTTAATCAAAATTGACTTTTTGGTCAAAGTTGACATATTGGGTCAATGGGTTAAGGATTGACAATTTTGACCAAAGTTGTCTTTTGGTTAAAATTTGACCTATTTAGGTCAATGAGGCGGTCAGTAGATCAAAAATTGACATTTTTGAGGAAAATTAAATTTTTGGTCAAAAGTTGACCTATTGGGTCAATAGGTTGGTCATTGGGTCGAGGATTAACTATTTTGGCCAAAGTTGACTTTTTAGTCAAAAGTTAACAAATTGGGTCAATGGGTTGGTCATTGGATGAAAGATTGAACATTTTCACCAAAGTTGACATTTAGGTCATTGTGTCAGAAATTGACCATTTTGACCCAATTTGACTTTTTAGTCAAAAGTTGACCTTTTGGGTCAATGAGTGGTCATTAGGTCAAAAATTGCCAATTTTTACCAAAATTGGCTTTTTTTTTCAGAAGTTGACCTATTGGGTTAATAATTGGCAATTATGTAAAAAATTTACTATTTTGACCAAAATTAACTTTTGGGACAAAAGTCGATCTATTGGGTCTTTGGGTTGGTTATTGGGTAGAGGATTTACCATTTTGACCAAAGTTATCCTTTCGTTTAAAGGTTGACATGTTGGGTCAATGGGTTTGTCATTGGGTCAAGGATTGATAATTATGACCAAAGTTCACTTTTTGGTCAGAGATTTACTTATTGGGTCAATAATTGGTCATTATGTCAAAAATTGTCTATTTTGACCTAACAAGTTGACTTTTCAGTCAAAATTTGACCAATTTAGTTAATAGGATGATCATTGGGTCAAAAATTGACCATTTTGACGAAAGTTAACTTTTTGGTCAAAAGTTGACCTATTTGGTCAATGGGTGGTCATTAGGTCAAAAATTGACTATTTTGACCAAAATTGACTTTTTGGTTAAAATTTAACTTATTTGGCAATGGGTTTATCATTGGGTCAATCATTGACCATTTTGTCCAAAGTTAACTTTTTGGTCAGAGATTGACTTATTGTGTTAATAATTGATCATTAATTCAAAAAATTGACTATTTTGGTCATTAAGTCAAATATTAATTATTTTGACCAAAATTAAATTTTTGGTCAAAAGTTGAGCCATTGGGTCAACGGAGAGGTCATTATGTCAGAAGTTGACCATTTTGACTAAAATTAAGTTTTTGATCAAAAGTTGACCTATTTTGGTCAAAAGTTGACTTATTGGTCAAAAATTTACTTATCATTCGACCAAAGTTGACTTTTTGGTCAAAAGTTGACTTATTGGGTCAATTGGTGGTCATTCAATCAAAAATTGACTATTTTGACCTAAATTGACTATTTGGTCAAAAGTTAACCTATTTGGTCAATGGGTTTGTCATT
>CM040435.1:75113391-75118391 GCA_022702705.1 Papilionanthe hookeriana x Papilionanthe teres | reverse complement strand
TTATAAATATAATTTAATAATAAAAATATTTAATTGTTAATTAAATTATAAATAAATGTATATATATATAGGTATATATAAATTATAATATTACTTCTTATTTTAAATATTTTAAGTATAGTATATTATTTTTAAATATAATTTAAATATAAAAAAATTGAATAGTTAAAAAAATTATACATAAATATATATATATATATATATATATATATATATATATATATATATATATATATATATATATATATATATATATATATATATATATATATATATATATATATATATATAATATTATTTTTTTATTTTAAATATTTTAATTATAGTAAATTATTTATAAATATAAGAACAAAAAACAAGCTGACACTTTGCAACATATTGGAGAGCCCATAAATTCAAATCAGTCCGAGGGAGAATTCTCGCCCCCTTCTACTTAGATCCACTAGAAGGGGTGGAAGACATCATGCTTAATTTACTTGTGTGGAATGTTAGGGAGTGGCTGATCCTTCCTCCCTTAAACGTCTTAAACACCTTCGTAGGATCCATCATTTGAGCATTTTTGCTATTTTGGAGCCTTTGGTTTCTAACCATAAGGATAAAATTCTATCTTCTTTTCCTCTTTACTCCCATCTCTGTAATACCAATAACAAAATTTGGTTATTTTGGAAAAAAATCTTTAATTGCAAATTATTGAAGATGATAAACAGTTTATAATTGCTCATTACACTGTTGATGTCTTCACTAATTGGATTACGTTTGTTTATGCTAGTTCTCTGCTTCATGAAAAATACCTTCTTTGGAATAAGTTAATTGCCATGGGTTCCACTATACAGGATAATTGGTGTGTTGGAGGCAATTTTAACTTGATAATGTCACCTGCTGAAAGAAAAGGTGGTGCCCGGCCTGATTTTGCTCTAATGCAGCGTTTCTGTGATAATATTTCACAAGCTGACTTGTTTGATTTGGGTTTCACCGGGTCTCCTTATACTTGGAGACGTGGTTTGCTCTTTCAGAGGATTGATAGGTTTTTTGGCAATTCCAAGTTCCTTAACTATTACCACACTTCTCGAGTTTAACACTTGAGCCTTGCCTCTTCTGATCATAACCCCCTTTTACTAACTTTAGCTTTCCATCCCAAATCTGCTATTTCACATTTTAAATTCTTAAATATTTGGACATCTCATCCCACTTTTGTTGAGCTGATCAAGGCTTTGTGGAAGCCTGTTAGCTGTGGCTCTCCTTGGTTTATTTTATGGCAATTACACAAGAGAGTGGCTGCTGGTTTGAAGGAATGGAATTACGAGGTTTTTGACAACATACACACTAGGGTCCACAAGTCCCAACAACTGGTTTATGCTTTGGAAGCTAGAGAAAGCCTGAGTCCTAAAATTTCAAATGAGCTTACCCAGGCCCATATCACACTTCTTGCCGACATCTCTAGAGGAAGACCTGTTAAAGCAAAAAGCTCATGATCTTCATTTCATTAATGGGGACAGAAATACTAAATATTTTCATGCATCCATTAAAAAAAGGATCAATCATAACTTTATTATCAAAATCATTACTGATGATGGGACTATCCTTAATGAAGCAGAGGAGATTGGTTTAAATGTAGTTCATTATTTTACTGACTTGTTTTCCAATGATATTCAGGTGTCTCCCTTCAATAATGCTCTTTTTGCCCCTGAGAAACAATTTGTGGCCTCCCTCTATCTTTCAGGTGTCCCTTATGAGGAGGAAATTTTTAATGCTTTTAAAGAGATCAACTCTAATAAAGCTCTTGGCCCTGATGGTTTTACATCTACTTTCTATGTCACTTGTTGGGATATCATTAAGAAGGAGGTTATTCTGGCTATTCAAAGTTTTTTTCATGGTCATGATATTTGTAAGTACTTCTCTGCTGCTTTGATAGTGCTTATCCCTAAAGGAAGAGATAAATCCCATTGGCATAATTTTAGACCTATCTCTCTAACCTCAACACTATCCAAGGTTATCAGTAAGATCCTTGTGGCTAGAATCCAACCACATCTCAATTCTATTATCTCCTATCAACAATCAGCTTTTATCAAAGGAAGAGAAATTACAGATAATATTTTACTTGCTCAAGAACTCCTTGAGGATCTTGACAGAAAATGCAGAGGAGGTAATCTTATTATCAAACTGGACATTAAAAAAGCCTTTGATACTATAAATTGGGATTTTATTCATAATGTTCTTATTGCTAGAGGTTTTGAGCATAATTTCTGTAGCTTAATTTTGAGATGACTGTCTAACAATTTCTATAGTGTGTTGGTCAATGGCACTTCTTATGGCTTCTTTAATGCTAAGCGGGGTATCAAGCAAGGTGATCCCCTTTCCCCTATAGTCTTTATCCTTGCCTTTAATTATTTGTCTAGAATGTTGAATCATTTTCAAACGCAACACCCATATACACATTATCACAATAGAGCTCACTATCAGGTTACTCATCTTGCATGTGCTGATAACATAATTGTTTTTTCTAATGCATCTAAACTTGCCATCAGACAAACCTTAAAAGTTCATTGATTTTGAGGGTATTTCTGGTCTATCCTTTAGCAAAGATAAGTGTCAGCTCCTCTTTAGCAACTACATACCGAATTGTAATAAACAATTGGCTAATCTTTCACTGGTTTTAAATTAGCTTCTTTGCCTCTCAAATATTTGGGGGTTAATCTTAGTAGGGGAAGATGCAAGCAAATCCAGATGGATAAGATTATTGATAAAATAGAATGCATAATCAAGGATTGGAAGAATACTTTCCTCTCCAATGGTGGCAGATTAACTTTATTATCTAGTGTTTTGCAAAGCATACCTTTATATGCCCTCCAAGTGTTTAATGCCAAAAAAAGTTCTCTAAAATATCTGGAAAACTTGTTTAATCATTTTCTTTGGGAGGGTGGAGGTGCCAAGAGGCACTGGTGCTCCTGGAGGAAGCTCTCTAAGCCTAAATTCTCTGAGGGCCTTGGTTTTAAAGCCCTACCTCATATTGTGAAAGTAAACATGTGTAAGCTTTGGTATAAATTTAGGCTTAGTGAATCCTTATGGGCTGATTATATGCATTCTAAATATTGCAATACATCTCATCCATCTTTGGTCACTTGGAAAGCTGGGGACTCTAGGATTTGGAAAGCTATTGTAAATGCCCGGGCTTACACTGGTTAATTTTTATCCTGGGAGCTGGGGGATGGCAAAGTATCCTTTTGGCATGATTTTTGGGGTTTACCACAAATTACTCCATTACCCCAATTCCCTCCTGATAAAAATTTACTTGTTTATGATTGTTGGTTTAATGGTCAGTCAGATTTAATTAAGCTGAGGGCTTTAGTTGGTAATGATGCTGCTTTGCTCATCAATCAAATTCCTTTACAGACAACTCAAAACGATAGACCCATATGGAAGAAGGCAAATCAAGTTTCTGCAAGCAAACATTTATATAAATCTATCATCAATTTTTCTAATTGGAATTGGGGCTCCCACAATTTGGAATTCTCTTTTCACCCCTTCAATGTCTTTTTTTAACTGGCGGTTTTTCTCTTCTTTACTTCCTCTGGATGGCATTTTAAAATTGATGGGCTTAAGATTGGCATCTATATGCCTTTTTTGTAAAAGGGTTGAGGAGTCCTGCTCCCATATTTTTTTTTAATTGCACCTATACTAGAGACATATGGAATAGATTGGGTAATGCATTTAACATTGCATGGCCAGGAAGCTGCTCTATTTCTAATTACTTCAACACCTGACAAGATTTTTCACAAGATGGTAAACATATGCTGAGCTTTCCTTTGGTGATAATTTGGTTTATGTGGAATGCCAGAAATAGTTTTAAACACTCTGATGTTCCCCCCACCTCTAGCATAACATTTTCACATATTATGGCTTATTACCACCGTGCTAAAAAACTTTCATCCTGCACTCCTCATTCTTCAAGACGGCCTGTCCTTGTTAGATGGATGCTCCCTTTGCAAGAGTGGATAAAGGCTAATATTGATGGATGTTGGACTGAATATTTTTCTGGAGTTGGAGGCCTATTCAGAGACCACAGAGGAAATCTGTTGTGTTCTTTAACTCCCCTATGGTGGCTAATACACCTCTCGTTGCTGAAGTTTAGGCATTTTTACTTGCATTAAAGTCTGCTATCTATTTTCATTTTCAGAACCAGGTAGAAACTGACTCCACAATGCTGATCAATCTTTTCTATAGAAACAGTCCCATTCCATGGAATCTTATATATCTATTTAGAAGGATATGGCATATTATAAACACACATTCATTATAGGTTCAAGTATCATTCATTTACAGGGAGGTTAACCAACCTACTGATTGGTTAGTTAAGCATTCAACAGAATGCGACCTTTGGTGGGTAAATTACCTCCGTCTCAGCTTTCTCTTCTTATACATGGAGATCTAATGGCATTACCCTATCTCAGATATTGATATACAATGGGTGTTGAAATTCCTGCACTTTTATTTTGGATTTATGCCACTTTTCTATTTATTATTCACACACCCTATGCTGCTTTAGTCATTTGGTTCAGTCTTTTATTTACCTAATAGTCCCAACCATCTTTTGGAATGTGGGATACAAATATCAGCAATTGCATCACGCCGATAGGTGTCTCGTTGTTCGTTTTTGTCTGTTTGGTGGCTAGGGTTTTTGGGTTTCACGATTAGGGCTTTTGTTACTCTGTTTTGGCTGCAAGGACTCACAACTTCTGTTATTCTTGAGTATATCTCTGCAGGTTACCATCCCCTAGCCTCCACTTCATTTTGGTCCTCCATGTTGTTTTTCAGCTTCATGACTCCGCACTTTAGACGCTTCACCTGGTTCTGTTGCGGCCATTTTCTGCACCTGGACTACTGGCAAAAGAGATATACGTCGATTAAGGTTTTATTCTTATATTTGCCATGTTCTGAATACTTTGAATTACTTATTTGTTTACTCAGCTTCCTCTCTGTTACAATTTTGGAGTGTTTTATTT
>CM040435.1:74998391-75105891 GCA_022702705.1 Papilionanthe hookeriana x Papilionanthe teres | reverse complement strand
AAATTATTTACTAGAGTAACGAACTATTTTTAAATTTTTTTTTTACAAAATTGTATGCGTAAATTTGGAAATGAAAATTTAATACCTTACGATTCAGAATTAAAGCGTACAATTAAAAGAATTAGAAAACAAAAAGAGAAATTATAAATTTAACACAAATGTCGAATATTCCTGAAAATGAAAATATCAATCAACAGAGACCATTAAGAGATTATGCCAACCATACATTAGATGAATTCATTTAACTATTCAAAACCCTGATGTAGCTGCTAACTCATTTGAACTTAAACCTTCAATTATCCAAATGGTACAAAACAGTCAATTTAGTGGTTCACCTACTGAAGATCCTAATTTACATCTTGCTAGTTTTTTAGAACTATGTGCTACTTTCAGATATGAAGGAGTATCTAACGATGCTATTAGACTTAGACTTTTTCCTTCTTCTTTAAGAGATAAGGCTAAAATGTGGTTAAATTTGTTAACACCTGGATCTATTAAAACTTGGGGAGAGTTATCACAAAAATTTCTATCTAAATATTTTCCACCATCTAAAACTGCTAAGCTACGAATTGATATAACTTCTTTTAGTCAGTTTGATGGAGAATCAATATATGAAGCTTGGGAAACATTTAAAGAACTTCTTAGGAAATGCCCACATCATGCGTTACCAGATTGGTTAATTATTCAAATTTTCTATAATGGATTAGTAGGATCTCTTAGATCAATCATCGATGCTTCGTCTACTGGAGGATCATTAATGTCAAAACCATTTGATGAAGCCTATGCACTAATCGAAGAAATGACTACCAATAATTTTCAATGGCCTGCTGATAGAATGAATCCGAAAAAGATAGTCAGTATTCATGAAAATGATGCAATATCTATGTTAGCTTCGCAAATCGCTGCTATATCTAAAAAATTAGATCATTTTGGAATGAATTACTCTCCAACTATATTAGAAGAAAACTCATCTAGACAACTTATAGATTCTCAACCTTCATATGAAACTATGAATGCTATTAATAACAGACCCAATAATCCTTATGCGAATAATTATAATCCTGGATGGAAAAATCATCCTAATTTTAATTGGAATAATAATACAACTAATCAACCATGGATGAACAACATAATACAACCATTAGGAAATCCCTCTAACCAAGGAAATTCTAATTATAAACCTAGTTATCCACCTGGATTTAATAATAATAACCCTCAATTTAAAGATAAGAAATTATCTATAGAAGAATTAATATTTAATATGGGTCAACATTTACAAAATCAAGGAAATAATTTACAAAATCAAGGAAATCAATTACAAATACAAGGAAACCATATACAAAATCAAGGAACAGCTATTAAAAATATTGAAACTCAACTTGGACATATCGCTACCGCGCTTAATAATAGAATACCTGGAACATTTCCTAGTAATGTGGAAATAAATCCCAAAGACAAAGGAAAAGAACAAATTAAAGCGATACAATTACGAAGTGGAAAAGAATTAGAACCTCGAATTCAGAAAGAACTTGAAAGTCACGAAGAGGAAGTGGAAATCGAAAAGGAAAAGAATCAACAAGATCCGAACTTAGAAAATCCTTTAATACCAATGAAAATTTCTGTTGAAAAACCTCCACCACCATTTTGACAACAACTAAATCAACATAAAAAAGATAAACAGTTTGCTAAATTCCTTGAAATTCTGAAGAAATTAACAATAAATATTCATTTCGTAGAAGCTTTAGAACGAGATGCCAAACTATGTAAAATTCATGAAAGATATTCTAAATAAAAAAGAAAATTTACCGATAATGAAACGGTCGCACTTAGTGAGGAGTGTAGTGCTATTATTCGAAAAAGCTTCTCGAAAAATTAAAAGATCCTGGTAGTTTCAGCTATACCTGCTGCTTATTGGAGAAAAATTCTATGGAAAAGCTTTGTGTGACTTAGGAGCAAGCATCAATCTAATGCCTCTATTAATTTTTAAGAGATTAGGATTGGGAGAAATTTCACCTACTTCGGTAACCCTTCGATTAGGCGATCGTTACGTTACATATCCTAAGGGAGTTATTGAAGATGTTTTAGTAAAAGTGTATAAATTTATCTTCCCTGTAGATTTTATTGTTTTAGATATGGAAGAAGATAAAGAAATTCCTATCATCTTAGGAAGACCATTTTTAGCCACTCGGGAAAGCTATGATTGATGTTCGTAAAGGATAATTAACTATGAGAGTAAATGACCAAAAAGTTACTTTTAATATTGCTAAATCAATGAAATATCCTGCACTAGAAAAAGATGATGAGTGTTTTCGAATGGAAGTACTCGATCATTTACAAAAAGAACATTTTAAGGAATATTATGAAGAAAAATTAGAAAAAGAAAATACTGAATTAATTGAAAAAGCTGATATAAATGAAGAACTAGATTATATTCAAGAGAAATTTGAATTTTTGGATAATACATAAAACATTGAAAAAAATATAGTTCCATCAATTATTAAACCTCCTGAACTTTAGTTAAAAATGTTACCCAATCATTTGAAATATGCTTACTTAGGTAATTCTTCAACTCTACCAGTTATTATTTCATCTAAATTAAATGAATCTCAAGAACAAAAACTTTTAGATACCTTAAAAAAATATAAGAAAATTTTTGGTTGGACTTTAGCAGATATTAAAGGAATTAGTCCTTCAATCTGTATGCACAGAATTATTTTAGATAATGAACATAAGCCTAAAGTAGACCCCCAAAGGAGATTAAACATGATAATGAAAGAAGTAGTGAAGAAAGAAATTTTAAAATGGTTAGATAATTCTGATAGTGCTTGGGTAAGCCCAATTCACTGTGTGCCTAAGAAAGGAGGAGTGAGCGTAAAAGCTAATGAAAATAATGATCTTATCCCTATAAGACAAGTTACTGGATGGCGAATATGTATTAATTATAGAAAATTAAACGCAGCCACCAAGAAAGATCACTTCCCTTTACCATTTCTAGACCAGATACACCGGTTATCATCAAATACAATTTGCTCCTGAGGATCAAGAGAAAACTACATTTACTAGTCCTTATGGAACTTTCGCTTTTCGAAGGATGCCTTTTGGATTATGTAATGCACCTGCAACATTCCAGAGATGTATGATATCTATATTTAATAAATTAATTGATAATGGAATAGAAGTATTTATGGATGATTTCTCTATATTTGGAACATCATTTGACACATGCTTAAATCATATTTAAAAAGTATTTGAAGTATTTGAGAAAACTAATTTAGTTCTTAATTGGGAGAAATGTCAATTTATGGTTGCAGGCGGCATTGTATTAGGGCATAAAATTTCGAAAAAGGGCATGGAAGTAGACCACTGCAAAAATTCAAGTTATAGCTAAATTACCACCTCCAACTACGGTGAAAGGGGTAAGAAGTTTTCTTGGACATCTTGGATTCTACGGACATTATATAAAAGATTTTTTAAAAATTACTAAACCTCTATGCCAACTTCTTGAAAAGGACAAGAAATTTGAATTTACAATCGAATGCCTGAATGCTTTCGAATTATTAAAAGATAAATTAATTACGACACTCTATAATAGTTTCACCTAATTGGAAGAAACCATTTGAGCTTATGTGTGATGCTAGTGATTATGCTATAGGAGCAGCTTCTTGAGAAAAGATATGATAAGATTTTCAAAGTTATATACTATGCTTAGTAAAGCTCTAAATGATGCTTGAAATAAATTATACGATTATCGAGAGAGAATTATTAGCGATTGTATATGCTTTTAATAAATTTCGGCATTATCTAATAGGAACTAAATGTATTGTGCATATCGAATCACTCTGCTATAAAGTATTTAATGCAAAAGAAGGATTCTAAACCAAGATTAATTAGATGGATATTATTAATGCAAGAATTTGATTTTGAGATAGTTAACAAAAAGGGAACTGATAATTAAATTGCTGATCATTTATTAAGATTAGAATATCATGAATTATCTGATACTAATAATGAAATTATAGACAGTTTTCCTGATGAACAACTTTATAATATAAATGAGTGGAAAATACCTTGGTATGCTGATATGATAAATTATATTGTAAGTGACATTTTACCACCTATGTTAACTTTGCAACAACAGAAAAAATTCATTCATGATACTAAAACATACTTTTGGGATGAATCATACTTATATAAGCAATGAAAGGATCTAATTATTAGAAGATGTGTGCCTTATGAAGAAACTGAACCAATTATTCAAAAATGTCATGATTCGATTTTGGAGGACATTTTGGGACGGATAAAACTAGCGTATGAAATTCTACATACTGGATTCTACTTGGCCTACTCTATTTAGAGATGTATACGGATATATAAAAACTCGTGATAAATGCCAAAGAGTAGGAAATATATCAAGAAAAAATGAAATGCCTCTGAATTTTATATTAGAAGTTGAAATTTTTGATGTTTGGGGATTAGATTTCGTGGGACCTTTTATTCCTTCATTTGGAAACTCATATATATTAGTAGCTGTTGATTATGTTTCCAAATGGATTGAATCGCAAGCTTTACCTAGGTGTGATGCTAAAACTGTTTCAAAATTTTTAATGAAAAATATTTTTACTAGATTTGGAATGCCGAGAGTGATTATCACTGACGGAGGAACTCATTTTAGAAACAAATATATTCACAAACTAATAGAAAAATATAATATTATCCATAAGATATCAATCGCTTATCATCCACAAACTAGTGGATTAACCGAAGTTTCTAATCGAGAGATTAAGCGTATTTTAGAAAAGTCTCGTAAACCCTAATAGATTGGATCGGTCTATAAGACTAGACACCGCATTATGGGCATACAGGATCGCTTATAAAACTCCGATTGGAATGACTCCTTACGAGCTTATATATGGAAAAACTTGCCACTTACCAGTTGAATTAGAATATAAAGCATATTGGGCGATTAAAGAATTTAATTATAATATGAAAGAAGCTGGTGAGAAGAGATTGTTGCAATTAAATGAATTAGAAGAATTAAGGAATGAATCATATGATAATGATAGGATTTATAAATAAAGGATGAAATTATGGCATGATCGGAAGATTAATCAGAGAAATTTAGAACCAGGACAAGACGTTTTGCTATATAATACTAGATTGAAATTATTTCCTGGGAAATTGAAATCTCGATGGTTAGGACCTTTCACTATAACTCAAATATTTTCATATGGAACTATAGAAATTGAAGATCCAAAAACAGGACATAGATTTAAGGTAAACGGACATAGATTAAAACCATATTTCAAAGGTAGAAGACCAAATTTTAAAGAGGTTTTAATGCTTAGTTGACCTGATTACTAACTGAAATTAGGTCGGGCTGAAAACGTTAAACCAAGCGCTTTATGGGAGGCAACCCATAGTAGTCTTTTATTTTAATTATATACAAATTAGTGAGTATGTAATATTAAAATAAATCTTACTATTCAATTTTTAATTAGAATCATCACAAATTCAAATCTATATGATGAGATCAGAAAATTTTCGGACCAGAGCGAAATTGGCAATTTTACGGGATCTCGCCGACAGCGAGCCCGAGCCCGCCGACAGCGAGATCGCGTGCCATATCTTTAAATCAGTTTTATAACTAGCTCGCCGACGGCGAGAAACTTCCCGCCGACGGCGAGACAATTGAAAAATTGGTCTCTTAAGTTTTATGTGCGGTTTTGGACGGTTCTAAAGCCATTTCTTTGTAGAAAAACATCCCAAATTCATTTTTACACTGTTTGCTTCCCAAGAAAAGACTAGAGACCATTCCTTTCAATCTGAAATGGCCACCAAACTCTTAGAAACCACAAAAACTGGTGTTTTCAACAGAATAAAATTCGTCAGTTCGGAGGCACAGCGTATTTTCAACAAAGTTTTGATGAAGAAGCGACTTATTAAATAAAGGGGATTTGTCAATAGAGGAGTAGAAAATTCCACCACAAAAATTGAAGAAATGATCGTGCAGCGGCATTGGGAGGTATTTTGCTATAGGACATACGCTGTAGTTATTCCTGTAGTTAAAGAGTTTTACTCTAATCTACATGCGATCAACAATGTAAGTGTCTACGTCAGAGGAAGATGGGTAACATTTACTCATTCAAGGGTAAATGAATTATTTTCTATAGAGAATACCCATGTCTGTCATTATTCAAACTTTGTTCCTTCAAGATACAATATGAACGAGATTTTTAGATACCTGACCGACGAACCCGATGATTGGGAGTTGCGCGAAGACATGTATGTCGCTTTCTCGCATCACTTCTTAACCTCGTCTCGAAGCATTGGCATTTCTTTATCTCATCAAAATTATTACCCACTATGAGGGTAAATAAGGTTTCAAAGGAATGCGCTATATTAAATTACTGTATTCAAATTGGATTACCTATGGATGTTAGATCAATTATAATAAAGTCTGCATTGGGATTGATTGTGCATGGGTTAGTTCATGGACTTGGAGACCATCTACTATATTTGCTTTATGCAGTCAGTACCAAGTTTCTTATGAGGCGTGGGAAAAAGGTACTTTTGCCACGGAAACCATTCGATCCTACGGATATGTTTCCAACTTTGGATAACAATGATGAGATTACCATTATTTCTAATAGAGAATCACAGAACAATCCTTTAGCGAGGCCCCTTACTGATAAAACAAATTTCATTCTGAAATAGATTAAAGGATTAGACAAAGAGTTACAAAATGTGATGAATTCCATCGATAATATCTTTGATATGTTTGATCACATTGACTGGAGAATGAAGGAGCACTTTGATCATACTGGTGTCGGCATATTTTTAGGTTTTAAATTTGGTATATATATATATATATATATATATAATTTAGAAAGTAGCATTTGATTTTGAAAATAATTTTGAATTTGAAAATTTTAAGATATGAAATCAAACTGATCTCACATCCCAAATAGCTTATATAAATGAGTGCCACATTACAAGCTGTGTATCTATCCCGAAGAATAGACACACTACTTGATGATGGGGCTCGATTAGATAAACTAGAAGATTTGTGACATTCGTTTGGTCTGCGAACCAATTTTATAAGCCGACAAGTTCCCCTGCTTAATACAAAGAAATTAAGTAGGGTTTATATTACCTGGGTTCTTAAAATTCCCTATAAGGTCAATCCCCTATAGTTAATTACATCTTAAATGACGGGAATCACTTAAGAAAACTCTCGATAATAATCAATAATTCTGCTCTCAAGAATCTCAAAGTTTAAGTTTTCAAGGGATTGAATTTTAGAATTTCAATAGGGAATGGATCAAGTTTGGAACATTTTGTTTTGGGAATTCAAAGGAAGAAAGGTAGGAGAAATTACAGATTCGAAGCGAACTTTGGTAATTTCCCTACTATCCTATTGTTTGGCTTGAATTTAGGAAAGTCCTAATGTTTATTTAATGTTTTGATCTTGCGAATTTTAATTAATTAGGACTTATATTCGTATGACATGATCATACAAATAGCCTCGAAGATGTGAGGGTTTATGTCGTATCGAACGACTACCTCAGAGTCCTAAGACCGGTTAGGGCTTAATTTGCAATGCAAATGCCTAACAAAAGGTTGAGGATTTATGTTGCACTAGGCAGACTACCTCGAGGTTCTATGGTTTGGTTATTTAATTCTAAGAAAGTTTTGCTGAAGTAGACTCAGGTTTTGCTGACGACGATGACCGTGTTACCCACCATGCTTCGAGCTCTTTGTTGTTGCAGAGGTTTAGTTTTAGAAGATTGTAATCAAAAGAGAAGAGAAGAGTTTGGTTTTAGAAATCTTAAAGTCCAAGTGTTTTTTTTAGTGTTTTAATTAAAATAAATCTAAAAGTTGATTATAACAACACCGGTTAAGATCCCACGGTTCCATCCTTCCGGCATCGTTATTTTTATCGGATTCACTTAGTCCAGATGAATTTGCTAAACTCAACTAAATGAGTTCCACACTTTCATTTAGACCGTGAGAAATCCCGTTAGCAACACGTAGGTTACATCATCCGAGGTATTCCCGATCATCCGACAAGACGTTTTAATTTAGTTGTAATTGTAGTTTTGTGTTCTGTTTGTGATTAAATTTTGAGTTGTTTTATATTTTGAAATGTTGTGAATGTGAATTTTATCTTGTAATGACTTTTAATTTAGTTTTGGTTTCAGTTTTAGGGACTATCCTAAAGGTGTGGGTTTTCATGCAACGATTGTTTATCATGCAAGAAAAGTAAAGTGCATTTGCAATAAAGTAAATTGCAAGGAGGTAAATTGCAATAAAACAAAAGCGTACCTGGAGGGTCTTCTCGTCATCCCAAGCTACACTTAAACACAATTTAGGATATTTAATCATTTAAAGCAAGTTCCTAGGTAAAGCTAAGGGAAGGGTTATGGTTTTCTACCAAGGTCCTACTCCTATAGCTAGTCATCTCCTATGACGTCTAGGTTCTGGTGTTTTGGTTTGAGGACAATTTTCTTCATCAAAGGACAATTAAGTTCAATTGTTCTTATAAACATCCTATCATATTGAGGAAGTGCTTAAGACGAATCTTAAACATCTTTTCAATACCTCTAGGATTGTTTTAAGTCCAAGAGAATTTAATTATACAAAATGAATTAATCATCCAGGAGTTCAAGTTTTGTTATCTTGTTCAGTGAACTAGGACATTTGAATATCCTATGAGTGAAGTAATACTTCAATTAACACTCCGTTTAGGAGTTATGACAACATGAGCTTTTGAGGGCAAATTAATGTTCAAGTGATTTGTGATTTAATTTAATTTCAATTAATGGGTTTAAGTTTGGAATAGTGTTCAAGTTGTTTTAGATTTATTTTGAATTTTTTATGTCTTTGGTGATGTTATATTTAATTCAATTTAATTTAATTTAATTTTAGTTTAATTTAATTTGGTTTAGTTTTACTTTCAATTTAATTTTATTTAATTTAATTTAGTTTTAATTTTATTTTAACTTGATTTTATTATTATTTTTTTATTTAATCTAATATGTTTTAATTTAATTTAATTTTATTTAATTTAATATGTTTTAATTTAATTTAATTTAATTTAATTTAATATGTTTTAATTTAATTTAATTTAATTTAGTTTAATATATTTTAATTTAATTTAATTTAATTTAGTTTAATTTAGATTTAATTTAAATTTAATTTAAAATTTTAATTTTAATTTAATATTGTATATTTTTTTTATATTTTAAAGATGATTTAATTTAATTGTTAAAGTATTAATTTAATTGAAATTTTGGAAGGATTTAATTTAAATGTTTTAATCTTTAATTTAATTTAAGGATTAAGTCTTTTAACATTTTAAATCTTGAATTTGGATTATCTTTTTAATTAGGAATTAAATGTTATTGAGGTGATTAATTTAGGGATTTTTTTAAATTAAAGAATAAATCTCTTCCTAATAATATCCCTATTTTAATAATTCTAATTTTTTTATTATTCTTCCAAGTTTAATCAATTATTTAATTAAGGTTTATTTTAATTATTTTCAAATTGTTAGGTAGGTTTCCACCCTTTAACTACCTAAGTTTCAAACATCCAAAATCAACTTAGTATCAAATATTTTACCCACCCTTTTAATTAAACATAAAATTTTTAATTAAAGGTTAAAATTTTAATTACCATTTTGCCCTTTAAACTTACTAATTTCATAACTCACTAAATTGAGCTTAAATGAATTTAAAATTTTTATGTGACTTCATTCATATATCAATCAAGACATTAGAGGAGAAAATATGATTTTTCTGTATTTAATTTATTTATGTAATTATTTTCGGTGGAAAATAGGGATTTTTAAGGAAAATTTAATAATATGACCAAGGAAAAGTTTCTGTCCTTAAGAAAATTATAGGACATTTCTAATAACCAAAGGACCACTTGGACCAATTTTGGTGATTTTTTAAATTATATTATTTTTATTATAATTATTTTGAGTTTTGGAGTATTAATTAATTTAAAAATAAAATAAAGGTTGGAAAATGAATTTTATATTTTTGAAAAATCTCTCTTATATCAAGGAAACCAGAGAACTAATTTTTATAATTTTTTGATTTTTCTTTGATTTATTAGAATTATTTTAGTGGAAATGCTAGAAAATACATTTTTTATTTTAAAATTACCTTAGGACTTTAAAATTTGATATCTCATCCTAGAGACTTAAGAAAAATATTGGGTTTGTTCCTAAATGATTAAAATTCAAAATGTGACATTTTGGTGAATTTTATTATTTTTGTGATTTTTATTATTTTTTAATTATTAAAATATTAAAATAATGCAAAAAATCAACTTTTTTTGGAAAATTGCAATTTTAATTTTCTCAAATTCCCCTAATATCAGAGAGGCTTCAAAACCAATTTGGTGAACTTTTGAAAAGTATTTTGAAAGTTATGAATTTTTGAAGTTTAAATTTGGTTAAATGGCTTAATCAACCCATTTGATAGGGCTAACCAAGTCCAATTGACTTCAAACTTTTATGGTGGGTTCCTCTGATCCTAAAGGTCGGTGGAGAATTGATTTCAAGTCAATTTGATGTATGATTAGCTCTAATTAATTAAAGTTTCATTTTGGGTGTTTAAGCCAATTAGGGTTATTCCAAGTGAGTTAACTCAAAACCTATTTTCCCTAGGGTCCTCTCGGTCATAAGAAACCTCTCCAAATTTTCCTAGAATTTATTTCACAACATGCTAATTATTGGAATTAAAATACTCAGAATAATGACCTAGAATTGAAAAATCAATAACTCTTCATAGGGATGGCCTCTGACTTGGAAAATTCAGGGAATATCCCCAAATTTAGAGGCTTCAAAACCCCTATGGTCTCATGCCATGGTGAATTTTATACATGCATGGAGAATTGAAAATGTGTAGAGAGTAAATAAATCATTAAAAATAAAATGTTCAATGAAATTAAATGATTTCTTTTCCACATTATTCTCCTCTGTTCACTGAGCAAGATGGTATTTTTATTTTATTTTTATGATTTTTCTACATAAAGTTATGGATTTTTGAAGTTCTGGGTATTTAATAAATAAGAAAAATCCTATTTTCCTACTTAAGTGATGCGGCGCCAGCTCAACCTCGGCAGCTCCGAACGCACATGCGTCGTCTCCTGATTCGGTGCCGCCATCCGACTCAGCGCTCCAGGGACCCGCGGTTCACGTACCATCGCGCTGTCCGGCTCGATCCAGACCGTCCGCTCGATACACGCTCGATCCAACGGCTCCCAGTCATCGTATACGACTGGTGTGCACCCGTGACCGTCAACCTTCTAACCCTAATTTCTCACTCGATTTTCAACGGATTTTTGTGTTCTTATGCTCTATGGATTCATCTTGAAGAGACGAACACATCCATACGGTAAACATGCATTGAAATTGATTCAAATTAAATGGAGAATCTCTATAAGCTCGGGAAGAAGAGTGAGTCAATACCTTTGCTCAGAGAAGTGAAGCTTGGATCTGAGAGTTGTGTCACCTTCGATTGGGTCCAAGCAAGCTCCAGGTGAAGTCCCTTGGCCTGGTGAATTGTCCAGGTAAGATTTCGACCACAGCCGATTACAAAGCTTGGTGTCTGGAACAGATGGGTGGCCTGGAGAAGGGGCTTTTGATGGTAAACTTCTTCTCTTGGCCTGGTGAAGGTGTAGGACCAATCAATTTGGGGATTGGCTCACCGTGGAGAAGTGTCCTGGTTTTGGGCTTAGATTTCAACTCTGAAATTGAGCTCATAGAGAGGAAATGACAGGGGGATTTCAGTGGGGATCAAGTTCTTTATGTGTGTGGAGTAGTCTGGAATGATTTTGGTAGAGTTTCCTTAAGGTTGGTTCAGCACCTCTTCCATGGCCGAGAGAGGTGGTGTTTAAATAGGAGAGGCTGGAGGGCCTCCCAGGGGGAGTTAGGGACTGGGATCAGCTGCTCTTGGCAAGGGAAGAACAGCTGCAATGGCCACTGGGCATGGGGCAACTCAGCAAGGGAGAATTTCAATGCTTGGCTCCTTCCAATGTCTCGGCCATGGCATTTTCCGGCGGCCTGGTGGCTGGCCGGCCAGGCATGGGTCACCCTCAGGTTCAGGTGGGTCAGGGCTTGATGTTTGTGAAGTCAATTGGTGGCTGCCATGTGTAAAGGGTTTGAATCAAAGTGGAATGGGGTAAGGGTGCATTTTGGCTCAAATTGGTCAAATGCATGGATTGGGCTAGGTGCACCTTCCCATGGCTAGTTTGGGCTTAAGATAAAGTGGTTTAGGTCAGCATGATTGGTGGGGAAGGGTCACCATCCAAGTACAATTAAGTTTAAGCAAGGTTTAGTGGAGTCATGGAAGTGGCTAATCCCCTTAAGGGAATGTGGAAAGGGCCTCCTCCTCTTGCCATCTTGGGTATGGTGAGGTGGAAAGTAGATCCCATGGATCTCATGTGGCTCATGCATGGCTTCATGGCTCATCTTTGGCTTGGGAAAAGTTTAGTCAACTTTCATGAGGAAGGGTGTTGGAATTTTTGATGGATTTAAGTAGAATTGTCATAAGGCTTGATTTGGATTTATTTGGTGATAGATTTTAGAACTTAGGAAGTGTTTTAAATCAAAGGGATGATGAGAGAAATTTCATGTGGGCTTTGTCATAGACTTTAAGCTTTTGAATTTGTCTTGGATGGGCTTTTTTAGAAAGGTTTAAGGAAGTGGGCCTTGGGCTTTATGGATGGGAATTTTTGTAGAAGGTTGGGATAAATAATTATTGGGTTTGCTTTAGGGATGTGTCATGAGTAATTTGAAACAAATTTGAGGTGGTTTGGGTTTGAATTGAGTTGAATTTGGGCTTTTTGGTAAAGTGGCCAATGGTAGGCTAAATTGGGTTAACTTGGGCTAATGTTGAGCTAATGTTGAAATTGGTGTAAAATTAATGTTGAGAAATGTTTGTAGGGCTGTTTCAAAGAGGTTTCAACTTTTGTTGGGGTTGGATTTTGGGGTTTGGGCCTATTTGGGTTAAGTTTGGGTTTAGGTCAAAATTGGGCTTTTTGGTTTTGGATTGAATTTGAGTGGGGTTTGGGTCCAAACTTTTGGCAAATTATGTTAGTGTTTTGTTTTTGGAGATTTTAGGGAAGGTTTAGAAAAGATTTGGGGTTAATTGGAGTTGAATTGGGTTAGTTTGGGCTAAGTTTGGGTCATGTGTCCAAATTAGGCTTTAAGGTCAAAAGTGAAATTTGATTCAAATGTCAATCAAATTGGGATTGGATTTGGTCTAGATTGGTGTTGGGGATGTTGAATTGAATTTTAGAATTGAATTGGACCAGAATTTGGGTCAATTGGGTAGGTTTGGTTTGACATTGGGTTCACTTTGGGTTAAAATGGGTCAAATTGGGGATTTTGACAAAAGTGGGGTAAATTGACAAAATTGGCCCATGGTGTAGTTTGAAAAAATGAAATTGGAAATATTTGGGATTTTTTGAAATTTTCTGGGAATTATCTGAATTTTTGGATTTTTTGGCTAAGAGGGGCATTTTGGGTATTTGGAGGGTATTGGGGGGTATTTTTAAAATTTTTGATATTTTTGGCTATGGATGATCAATTTGAGTGGAGGGAAATGTTTAGGAATGATTTTGGGGAATTTTGGGTAATTTAGGTGATTTTGCAAATTTTGGGTAGTTTCAAGGGCATTTGGTAGGTTTGGTGGGTCCGGGGTCCCGGGGTCAAAAATTGAAAATTTAGAAAATTGAAGATTGGGTAAATGTAAGTGGAATGAAATAATTTTGGTTGAGCCATGAAGCCATATCAAGCCCACATGAGCCATGAAGGGACTCATTTGAGGCATTCACTATGTTGTTCCTAACCCTCTTAGCCAAGGGCTTAGGGGTTAAGGACCATCCATGTGAATTACCTTCATGAGTCAGGAGGTCAAGTTGGGTATGGGTGTGGTTTTAGGAGGTGTGTGAAAGTGTAGTCTATAAGTGTAGTGTGTGTGTAAGTCGGCCCTCACTGGACCAGGCCACCTAGGGCAGTCCTAAGGCCAAAGAGTCCTATAGGAACTCATCCTTTAAACTTCCACATTTGATTTCAACCCTCTAGGTGATTAGGGGTCTACAATCAAGTTTGTGGAGTTTGTAGAGAGTTTAGGAAATGGTTTGAAATTCTAAAGGGTGGGTTCCACTTCTAGTCCTCTAAGATAGTCAAAGGAAAAGCCTAAGGCTAGATCCTAAGTACTAAAGAGAGAAGAGAAGACCTCATAAAAAATGAGGTCAATAAATGGACCCCCAATAGGTGTGGTGTGCTATCCAAGCACACCGCGCGTATTGGCGTTGACCGAAGCGATCAACAAAACCAACACAGAAGTCCAGGGTGACAAACTTGGGACAGAGTAGAAGAATTTCCGCCGGGAGTGTCAAGTATATCTCTGAGACTGGAGATTCCTGAACTCTCACTATGGAAAGGAAAAGGAGGTGAATCCCAAATCGCTTGATCTGGGGGAATTTCAATTTAGATTTCATTTTGTTTCAGTTTAAGTTTTGATGTGTGAGCTCAGATTTTAGTTTGAGTTTCAATTTAGATTGAAGTTTATTAAAATTAATTTGAAGGGATTTGAACTTGAAATGAAAATTGGAATTTTGTGGTTTTAGATGTAACATTATCAACCTCAAAAGAAAATTGAATTGATTGGATTGAACCATTACAATGAGGAGAGATCTCAGAGCAATGCGGTATTGGATGTAAAATTCTTAACCTCAAGAGTTTGATTTTGATGTATTTCATCGCAATAGGGAAAAAACCTAAAGCAATGCAGTATCGGATGTAAAATCCTCAACCCCAAGAATTTGATTTTTATGTATTTCATCGCGATAGGGAAAGAATCCTAAAGAAATGCAGTATCGGATGTAAAATCCTCAACCCCAAGAATTTGATTTTGATGTATTTCATTGCGATAGGGAAAGAACCTAAAGCAATGCAGTATCGGATGTAAAATCCTCCACCACAAAAATTTGATTTTGATGTATTTCATTGCGATTGGGAAAGAACCTAAAGCAATGCAGTATCGGAAGTAAAATCCTCAACCTCAAAAATTTGATTTTGATGTATTTCATTGCGATAGGAAAAGAACCTAAAGCAATGCAGTATCGAATGTAAAATCCTCAACCCCAAAAATTTGATTTTGATGTATTTCATTGCAATAGGGAAAAAACCTAAAGCAATGCAGTATCAGATATAAAATCCTCAACCCCAAAAATTTGATTTTGATGTATTTCATTGCGATAGGGAAAGAACCTAAAACAATGCAGTATCGGATGTAAAATCCTCAACCCCAAAAATTTGATTTTGATGTATTTCATTGCGATAGGGAAAGAACCTAAAGCAATGCAGTATCAGATATAAAATCCTCAACCCCAAGAATTTGATTTTGATGTTTTTCATTGCGATAGGGAAAGAACCTAAAGCAATGCGATATCGGATGTAAAATCCTCGACCCCAAAAATTTGATTTTGATGTATTTCATTGCGATAGGGAAAGAACCTAAAGCAATGCAGTATCGGATATAAAATCCTCAACCCCAAAAATTTGATTTTGATGTATTTCATTGCGATAGGGAAAGAACCTAAAGCAATGCAGTATCGGATGTAAAATCCTCAACCCCAAAAATTTGATTTTGATGTAATTGATTTTGCAAAGATTTGTAGTGTTGATTTGAAAAGTGTGGAATTTTGGTGTTTCGAGGATTTCATGAAAGTTGTAAAAGATTTTCGTGGAAAGAAACAGATTAGGAGGGAATACGTAGATGCTACATATCCCACTCAAAAGAGTTGATCGAAAGTTACTGGTTTGGATTGGATACAATTCCTCTCCATTAGATCCGAATCGAAAACCTCGTGGCTCCGTGTCAATGGAATCGACCGCTTCCATCCCAGACAAGGGAGAGAGTAGAACGGATTGGATTTCAGATTTGGAAGGTTGAGTTTGAATCTGATTGAGATTTGATTTGAGATCTGGAAGGTAGAATTTGGATTTGATTGAGATTTGATTTAAAATTTGTGTTCATTTTGTTTGTCCTTTAACGATTCAAATTTGCTTTATCGTTCATTTAATGTTCATGTGGATTTGGCATTCATCATTTTTTTTTAGATTTTTAAGGAAAGTTTTCTTTTATTCTTTTTGTTTCTTTTCTGTTCTTTGTTCGAAGTTCATTTAACTTTAATGACGTTTCCCAGTCAATTTGCACAAAAGAGGTGAAGGCCAAAATGTGACATGGTCACTTTCATTCCAATCATGTCGAAGATACATCATACAACTCGATCTGGAATACATCTCATACAATCCATGTAGACTCAAAAGGACTATGTATGATCTTTGTCGATCCATCCAAAAAGGCATCGCGTGAAAAATCCATGTACGAATAGTGAGGTACATGGTCAATAACATCACCTTCCAAGCCATCCTTGGCAAGGATGTCATATGGATGTACTTTGGAGGTGTGATATTTTCCAAGTAACTCACGGCTCGTAAGGCGGAGGCTCTCTAGCTCGGGTCCGGTTGGAAGTGGTAAGGTGCTTTCCGTCATCCATCCTTCGAAAGTAGCCGAGATCCGCTTCATTGGTACTCCCGGTATGCAATGTTTAGCGACATCCGCTCCGTTGCCCTTTAGTATCATGACGGAACCTACGGGTAATGGTATCTTTATCGGCCCTCGGAACTCACTCGGGCCTCGCTATCCGGAGGTCGAATCCGAACATGATATTACACTCGTTCGAAAAGAAACC
Source organism: Papilionanthe hookeriana x Papilionanthe teres (assembly GCA_022702705.1). NCBI lineage: Eukaryota > Viridiplantae > Streptophyta > Magnoliopsida > Asparagales > Orchidaceae > Papilionanthe > Papilionanthe hookeriana x Papilionanthe teres. The sequence continues at coordinate 75,089,109 of CM040435.1, read as the reverse complement.
GTGCGAGAAGGTCGACAAAGTCGTGGTGATCGATGTGTGGGGGTATGCGATCACCCTTCTTGTAAATGTTAATGATGCAACTGTTGGGTATGCAATCTGCTGGCAGTACCCTCCATGTTATCATTCTCTTTACCATCCTTTTTATGACTAATGGCATTGGATCTACCTTGCCTGTAGCAGCATCCACATTGTATTGTAATTCTCCCTTTCCCTGGCATCCATCTCCGGGGTTCCGAGTAGGTGTTTTCTCTTAAGCGGCCTGCTCAACCCATTCTTTTCAAATCTCGGATGCAATCCATGATTTGTTGTTGTTTGTATTCTGAGAACACGTTTTTGTATGTAGCTCGAGGCCTTCTAGTATATTTATCCTCCTGCCTCTAATTCTCTCGAAGTATTCAAAAGTTTGCTTCTGGACATTACGCATTCTTTCTAGCTCGATATTCGGAATAATCCGTAAATGGCGAGGCTCGGTGACGTACTATGGGATATATGGCTCAATCCCTTCACGTTCTCCTGCATACCTCGGCTCCTCGGGGATGGTCTCCGTCGGGACATCCTCCGGGGTTGCTTCTGCAACAAGGTCATGCATTATTGGTGGCTTTATCTGGTGGCGTGGTAGCCTTCCTTCTTCTGATCTCCTTGAGATTTCCTGGTCTCTTCTGTTATCCTCGGGCTGGCCTCCTTTCTTCGGGTTCTCGGCAAGCCGGTATCCTTGAAGTATATGCACTGGTAGTAGTGCATGACTGCCTCGTCGTGCTGGTCCGCTGCTAGTTTAGTTAACATCTTGCGGATACGGCGATTTTTATTTCTTCGCTGAGTTGTCGTGAGAGTAGCTCTTCGTACTTCCTGAATCTCTGTGGGCGCGGCGCTGACGAGCTCGCCCTCTCATTGTAGCGACTACGGACTTGATTCTCTTGTCCTCCTCGGTGTTTGTTTTCCTTTTCTTGCTTTGTTGGGTTGTTGGCTTGGGCCACCCACTTTCATTCTTGTCTGGCTGGGCGGTTCCTCTCGGTCGACGCGTGACCCGGTCACCTTCCTCGTATTGCGGAGCTCGCTGGTGCGAAGTCTGAGTCAATCTCTATTATCTCTCCATCTTTCACCCTCTTTTCGTCGAGTGCAAGGCTTACGCCATTTCTAAAGTTCAGGACCAACCGCCCGTTCGACATTTCCCTGCGAAAAGATAAGGAAAAGGATCAGGGGCTGTACTAAGAACAAGAACATTAAGAAAATGTTTATTGGAGACAGAGTTTTCTTTTCTTTTTCCTTTTTTTTAATTATTCCTTTTGTATTTTTAAATTCAACAGGAATGAAGTAGGAAAAGATCGGGAAAAAGATTTTGATTTGGAAGAGAGAACAAGGAAAATTTTATTTTCATGATTTTATTTATTTTAGCATATTTTTTATTATTTTTGGGTTCGGACCCATTCATAAGTAATTACTTCGCCCGTGCTTCTAGGGATGAAGAATTCATTCCTTCGAAACATCAGGTAGCGTAATACTTCCTCAAGTATCGTCCGTTGATCGGAAGCATATGTCGTTCTCCTTGGCGATTCACTAGTCGGTAGGAGCCTCCTGAGTAGGCTCGCCTCGACCACGAACGGTCCTTCCCGAGTGGGTTTAAATTTTCCTCTATCTTGCGGTGTGCAAGGATAGGTCTCTTGAGAACGAGAACTAAGTCACCAACTTTGAAGGTTCTTGGGCGGACCAGTCTGTCATGGGCTTGAACCATCTTAGCTTGGTATAGTTCTAAATTCTGCTAAAATGCAAGTCTTTTCCCTTCCAGGCTTTCCAACTCCTCTAGTCGTAATTTGGCATTCTCTTCTGTCGTGATTTTGTTTGCAACTGCAATTCTGAGTGAAGGAAGGCTGGACCTCTAAGGGTAACACTTGCCTCGGACCCATACACCGGAGCGTAAGGTGTAGCTTGAGTAGGAGTTCGAAGGTTGTCCGGTAGGCCCATAAGACTTCAATAACTTTTCGTGCCAATTTCTCTTATTATCGTCCAAAGTTTTCTTTAAAATTTGAACGAGAGTTTTATTAAAAGCCTCAGCCAGGTCGTTTGCTCTTGGATAGTAAATTGTTGAATACCGCTAGTCAATTCCGTGTCTCCTGACAAAATTGTTGATTTGCGTGCTTCTGAATGCTGACCCATTATCTGAGATGATCCTGCGCGGCACTCCGAAATGGTAGACTACTTGGTTCTTGAAAAACTGTAGCACGTGGTGTGCTTTCACTTCTACGAGTGGAGCCGCCTACGCCCACTTGGAAAAGTAATCAGCAGCCGCAAGAATGAAGCGATGTCCTTTTGAAGATGGTGGTTCTATTAGACCCACTATATACGTGCCCTAACATTCGAATGGCCACGACGCAATTGTCGGATGTAGCAAATTTGGAGGTTGGTGTAGAACCACTCCGTGCACTTGGCATTGGTGACAGCTCTTGGCGATTTTCATGCAGTCGGTCATCTTCGAGGGCCAGTAGTACCCTAGTCTTTTAATTTTCATTTTCATCTTCGGACCCGACTGATGAGCGCTACAAAGTCCCGAATGCACCTCTTTAACAATTTCACGGGCCTCGGACCCGCTTAAGCACCTTAGCCACATTTGATCAAAAGACCTTCTGTATAACGTGTTGTTTATTAATGCGTAGGACAGCGTTCTTTTCTTGATCGATGGGCTAACGACCTATCGTGTGGTAGTTTTCTGTGTTTGCGGAGTAGTCATTAATGGTCGTCGCTGATCTTACGTGTTTTTGTCACTGCTGCAGTTGATTCTTTTTCTTTTTCGATTTGTGTATTGTGTCCATGTATAGGCTGTGATAGGACACGACGTCCAGTGAGCCGACACTTCCATCGATTCATCTTGCAAGCAGGCAAATTCTTTTACGAGGCAGGCTAACGCATCTGCTAAAGTGTTTTCTTTTCTAGGAATTGTTTTCTTTTCTGGGAATTTTGTAGATCGTCACATTCAGAATCTGTTCTAAGAACTGTATATCATACGGGAAGTATTGCTCGAGTCTTGGCTTTAAAATTCTGTACTGTCCGGTGATCTATTGAATGATTAACTGCGAATCCCCGTAAATGTTGTTGTTTGTTATCCCCATTTGAATAGTTAATTCCAGTCCTGTTACGAGAGCTTTGTATTCACGCCGTTGTTTGTACACGGCTACGTCAAGTGGTAGGAGTATCTTAACATCCCCCGCTCCGGTGTTATAAAGATTAGTCCGATTCTGCCTTACGGGCACCTATCACTTGCGATTCTTCATCTTTGTGTCTTGAAGATGCTCCGTCGAAATATAATTCCCAACGTCGATCATCGGGGTCTTCTAAGCTCATTATTTGTTCATCCGGCAAGTCGTCATTGAGAGGAGATTCGCCGCAAAGGGTGTCTTTGCGGGGAATTCTGCTAGGACTTGTCCCTTTACGGCACGAAGAGGCACGAAAGTTATATCGAATTGCAATAATATCATTGACCACCTGGCAAGTCTGCCAGAAAGCATTGGACGGATCATCAAGTATTGCAATGGATTAAATTTCGAGATCAGGTTGACTTTATGAGAAAGCATGTAGTGCCTGAGCTTTTGAGCGGCAAAGATCAGGGCCAAACAGTGCTTTTTAATTGTGGGATAATTTATTTCCATCGGAAGTAAACGATGGCTTAGGTAGTAAAGAGCATTTTCTTTACCCTCATCATTGACTTGGGCTAACAGGGCTCCGAGTGAGTCGTCTAAAGCCGTGGTATAAAGTATCAACGGTCTACCTGAGACTGGGGCTGCTAAGACAGGAGGTGTCATTAAATATTGTTTAATGTCCTCGAAGGCCCTACGGCATTTCTCTTCCCGAATAAATTTGGCGTCCTTTTAACTAATGCCGAGAAAGGTGACACCTACCGACAAGTTCGAGATAAAGCGTCGAAGATATGTCGACTTCCCTTGAAAAGATCGTAGTTGTTTTAAGGTTTTGGGAGGTGGCATTTCTAAGATAGCTTTAATCTTTTCGGGTCGATTTCGATTCCACGATGTCGGACAACGAATCCTACAGAATTTCACGGAGGTGACGCCGAAGGCGCATTTTAAGGGATTCATCTTAAGGTTAAATTGTCTTAATCGTTCGAAAATAATTCTCAAATCATACGAAGTGGTTTTCCTTTACTTTACTTTTGATGACCACATCATCCACGTAGCATTCGACTTGATTGTGGATGAGATCATAAAAAATTCTTGTCATCGTTCTCGGGTAGGTTGCTCCTGCGTTCTTCGATCCGAATGGCATCATCGTGTAGCAATATACTCCGATCGGCGTTCGAATGTCTGTAAGTTTTTCATCTTCGGAGCCATTTTTATCCGGTTGTATCTCGAAGATCCATCTATGAATGAGAATATTTCATGTGTTGAAGCAATGTCGATCATTAATTCAGGGATCGGTAGAGGGAATTCATCTTTTGGACATGCCTTGTTTAAATCTACGAAATCTACACAAATTCGATCGACCATTCTTCTTCTTGACTGGTACCACATTGGCTAACCAAGTCGGGTATTGTTCTTCACGGACAAATTTGGTGTCTATTAGCTTTTTAACTTCAGCTATGACTTGTTGTTCGATTTCTAGACGCATTCTTCTGGGACCTTGTCTGACTAGAACAGAAGTAGGATCCATTCCTAGCATATGGACTGCGACCTCTGGAGCTAATCATGGCATCCCATCGTAGCTCCAAGCAAAACAGTCTTTAAATTCCATTAATAACTTGATTATTTCTTCGGAGTCTTCTTTATTGAGTAAGGAGCTAACAAAGGTAGGTCTAGGCTCTTCGCTAGTACCTAAGTTAACTTCCGTTAACTCATCTATTGTAGATTTGATCTCTTCTTCGAACTGCGGTGGAGCGTTTCCAATTTGTAAATCTTCAAGTTCTTCCGTAGTTTCCATGCGGTTTTCATTAGACTCGCAAGTGACAACCAAGCAAAATTCGGTATCGTCAGCCGATCCTACTGTGCCGAATCCGAGACCATGCTTTGAATTGGGTGGACGACCGGAGTTGTTCCATAATTTTGCAAAATGTTGTGATTGACCTTTTGTCCATTGTCGAGGTAAGAAACCACGCTGAATTAAATTTTGAACACAGGGAGAGTACCACTCAAAAGGCAATTCCATTAATTCGGAAGAAGTGACATCTTCAAATTGTACATTGTTTTCAGTTTTGGAGGAAGGAGCACCACGATAGAATTTGATGGGCTTTGCACCGCCGCTACGTACCTCTTTGACCACCATACCCTCGATCTTATTAGAAAGGATCGGGGTCAGGGTCATAGTATGTACATAGTGGTTAATCTTCTCGTACATCAATTTATATTCCTCGTTCTTTTCTTCTTCGAGAGAAATCCTGAATTGTGGCTTCTTCCGACTTATTGTCGCTGCTTCTTGCTTGATTTCTTTTTCTTCTTCAGGACTGTCTTCCCAATCAACATTGATGGTTGGTTTCCTGGATCCACCAATACTCTGGAGAGTGTAAACTTCCCAATTGTAACTGAAATGTATAACGGTCGGTTGTGGTCTGCTGTCCCAAGTAGTAGGTCATTGTCCGTGAAGGTAACACCTCGGTCGTTCCTTTAACGAGCAAACCTCATCTAAGGAATCTCCGGTCATTTGAGCTAAGCAAATTTTTGGATCAAGCAAGGCCTTGATCGAGCTTCTCTCATCTCCTTTGATAAGATGAGAGCGTCGTAGATGCTCGGTTTGTTGGTAGTTTCCTAAGATAGGCTAGCACGTTGTAGTCCACTTTATTTTCATGTGTCTCGGTTTCTTCCTGAATGTGTATTTCTTCTGCTGGGGTTGGTTCTTCCTGAACAACCACCAGCTTTCCTTTGTCCTTTGGACCCATTCTCGGAGGTAGAACTCTTCCACTTCTTAAGTTGACTTCTGTAATTTCTTCGAATCTAGTATTGAGTTTGCTTGGTGTCTCCTCCTGAATCGGAATGACAGGTTCTTCTGGATTAGCTTCAGAGTCTGAAGGCTCTAACTCTATTGTGACTGGAGCTACTCGAACCTCGCAAATAGATTCATTGCTTGTTGAACGCTCGTAGCCTCCTTGGTGGATGTCTTCTTTGTCATTGTGATTGTCGAGATTGTGTATGATTTGAGAATTGTTACTTGTATCGGAATCGATGTCCGGACTAGGTTGGTTGTCGCTAGTTACTTAATCGTTAGAAACAGTCAAAACGTAGCCAACGCCATAACCCTTATCATTATAAGATCCCACCAGAGTGAGCAAATAATCTTACAGAGTCAGAGGTTCGAGGGATTTCTCCCCCGAATCGGAAACAACCATCCTAGGATAAGCAGCCCCTAATCTAGCCTTAAGAGTCTCGGTCTTTTCTTCTTCATCAATTTTCTTCTTTTCTTCAATCGTCTCTTGTTGAGGTGGTTCTTCTATCGCAAGTGATAGTGCCGACTTGACAGGTTTCGAACTCTGAATTGATGCTCGCACCAAAGTGGTTTGGATGCGATCCAAAATCTTCTTCGAAGACTTTGTCCAGGCGGTACTCCATCCATCATCAGTCGCATAGGGATCTATCGGAACAATGAGATCCGTCGAGATAACATTGACGGAACCTCCTTTCTGGGGTTCCTTCATGTATTCCTTCGGGATCGTTATGTTCCCTTTTCGGAGATTTTCGTTAAGCCAACTTTTGAAGGTAATACAATCTTCTATCTTGAGTCCAAGCATCCGGTGGTAAGGGTAAAAGTTAGGATCACCTTTCTTGTCGACTTCTTCTGGTTTCTTAAGCTCTGGCAGTTGGAAATCTGGAGTCTTCATCAGACTGCGGAACATTTTTGGCACTGCCTCATTCTTGAACGGATACTCCCTGCTCAGAAGCTCCCTTAACGTACGTTGTGGACGAGGTGGTTGTTCATACTGTTGAGATGACTGATAGCTGGGTCGAGGTTGCTGGTAATTCTGTTGAATTTGCTGCGGCCGTTCTGGCGGTATTTGTATTGGCTGCTTGCCTTTATCGACTGCTGCGACAATCCCAGACTTCTTTTCAAAAGTTTTCAAGGGCTTCTGTTTGTCTGTTTTGTCGATGAAACTTAATTGCTTCGCCTCCTCTTGCAAGCTTCCGGCAAATCCTTTGAGGAGAAGTGCTATCGGGCCATGAATTCTCTTAAGTAAAATGCCGACTGCATACTGTTCTTGTAGCTGTGGCTCACACTTCATACTTAGATTCCTCCATCGAAGTATGTAGTCCACCAAAGTTTCGTTCGCTCTCGCTTCTCTACCACTAAATCACCTATAGTGATGTGGTGCTGAGCTCAGGCAAATCGCTTGATGAAGAAGTTCTCTAATTCTGAAAATATCTTCACCGAACCGTTCGGTAATTCCGCATAACAATCAAAGGCGATCACTGACAGGCTGCTGACAAATTGTCAGAAGAGTAAAGCATCACTTTGGCCGGCATTGCAACAACTGGCACGAAAATGTGCAACATGCTGCCGAGGGTTTCCGGTTCCATCAAAGGTCTTGAACAGAGGTGGTACGAAGCCTTTCGAATATTGGACAGCGTCGAATTCTTCGGGGTAAGGTCTACCCGTCCGAATGGATGTCCCGCTCTTTGATTGTGCCAAGGCTTCTCGCACCTACTGTTCCACCATGCTCTTGATATCCTTTTCCGGAATCATGCTTTGTATTGCATCCTTTTTTAACTGATCATCCCCATTGACAGATGTAATCTGCTTTCCTCTGTCTACAATGTGAATAACTTCTGGGGGTGTTTCTCTTTAGGGTTGAACCTGACTCTAGAGAGTGGCTAGGGCTGCAGCCATCTCTTCCATTCTTTTTGCCATTTGGGCGATCATATCATCTTTCTCTTGAAGCTGTATCCTCATCACTTCCGGCTCCTCTCTTTCTGCGGCTGCAGGAACACCTTGTGAAGTCGACGAAGCTCGTGTTTCAACCATGTTAATTTCTCGCATATTCATCATCCATGAACTACGACGAGTCGACTTCATCTCCGAATTTTTCTTCTCTTTCTCTTGCTAATCGCCGAATATCGGTTCTTAGCTTTTCCATAGCATCTTCTAATGGTCTCTTCGTACATCCTTGCAGTTGTCATGCGATAGCTCGTCGGGTTTCCTTCTCATGAGTCCCCTTCATTGCGGTAGCACTTTCTTCGGACTCAAGTCTCCTGACAAGACTTTCCTTCTCGAGTAGTTGTTTTAATCTTAATTGTCCGGTAGTGGGACGCCATACCATCCTTCGGCGGCAGAAGGTCTAGGACCGGATGGTGCCGTCGACCCAAATGCTTGGAAGGTGGTATCCTCCCTAATTTTTAGTCCTGAAACAACGACAGGTGGACTAGCTTTCATTCTCTTATTCAGCTTTTTTGCAGCGATAACAGGTTCTACTCGCGACCTAAGACGGGATTTGGCCAGCACCCATCCTATCCTTCTTAAAATCTCTGATACAGGGCATTTTTCTTTCTTTGCTAACTTTTCTATCAGGGTTTGCAGTCGAGCAAATGGCGTAATTCTAGCCCTTTTCTTACGGCCGTCGTTGTAATATGCGGGCTGAGGCAATGCAGAAGCAATCTTGCGGACATTTTCCTCGTCCTCTGCGGCGGAGAGGGATGGAACCTACTTCCTCCCAAAAGTGATATGTATTCGGGCGGCGGTGTATACTAGGGCGGTTCGGGATTTCCTCCGGAAAGCAACTTCGGCGGCTGCGGCTTCTCTAGCAATCCTTCACTTCGTTTTCTGCGAGTCCGTGTCGGTGATGGAATTCTCGAGCGCGGACCCGATCTCGAAAACGGAAGGTCTCACAGAAGATCCGTACCCTCCACGGAGTTCATCACAGTTCTGAATTTCCTTCCCCTTTAGTTCGGCAGAAGCCGGGGTAGGTACAGAGACAACTAGACCAGTGGGAGTAGCAACAACAGTCATTCTACAAACAACAATACTCCTCTCAGTTGGAATGTTTTGTAGAGGAGGGAATTCATGAGTTGACTTGAGGTTAAAATCAATCAACAGCTTCTCAGTTTCCGGTACTTTGCTTGCGAGTGAAAAGAGAGTGACGTCGGGGATTTTGATGTCGGTGTCCCCGAATCTTTGTCCTAATCGAATGATTCTATTATCAGGCAGTTCATCCTTGAACACAGCCAGGTCCAGTCCGTTGACGAAGGAGAAGATCGAGTTTGGGGCTTCCATTTCGCAGGGCGCATTCCAAGTGTTAGTCCCCGAATCGTGCTTCTTCTTGTCGTAAAACTTATGACGAAAAAGAAAGAGTCCGAACACATTTCCGTTTATCTTAGTGAATTTGTGGTATTTAAAGAAAATTTATTTAGATAATTGTTTTTCTAGAAGATTTGTTCGTTAGGACGAAGAATTATTAAAAGAAGGAGAGTTGTAGGAAGGGTAAAAGGAATTGATTAGGAACTGGAAAAGGAAGAGAAAGTCTTGTAGAAACTTCTCGACCCGCAAGATTGCTCCTAAACTAATACCTATTGAGGGCCCACCCCACCTCAGAAATGAGGTAAAAGGATCTCGGAACCTCTCTTTTAGGGGTGTCTAAACAGTGGCTCCTAAATCCGAGAGAATGTTGGCTATACTTGTTCAAGGTAGAAATGAACATAGTATTCCAACGAGAAGAAGGGTAGTTTGATCCACTAGGGACATGGATATACTACTGATTTCTTTGAAAGCAGAATTATTTGATTAAAAATGGAGAGAGGAATTGTCCCAAGTGAGTCGCCGTAAATTGTCGGCATATTTTTAGGTTTTAAATTTGGTTTATATATATATATATATATATATATAATTTAGAAAGTACCATTTGATTTTGAAAATAATTTTGAATTTGAAAATTTTAAGATATGAAATCAAACTTATCTCACATCCCAAATAGTTTATATAAATGAGCGCCACATCACAAACTGTGTATCTATCCCGAAGAATAGACACACTACTTGATGATGAGGCTCGATTAGATAAACTAGAAGATTTGTGACATTCGTTTGGTCTGCGAACCAATTTTATAAGCTAACAAGTTCCCTCGCTTAATACAAAGAAATTAAGCGGGGTTTATATTACTCGGGTTCTTAAAATTCCTCATAAGGGCAAGCCCCTATAGTTAATTACATCTTAAATAACGAGAATTACTTAAGAAAACTCTCGATAATAATCAGTAATTCTGCTCTCAAGAATTTCAAAGTTTAAGTTTTCAAGGATTGAATTTTAGAATTTCAATAGGGAATGGATCAAGTTTGGAACATTTTCTTTTGGGAATTCAAAGGAAGAAAGGTAGGAGAAATTACATATTCGAAGCGAACTTCGGTAATTTCCCGACTATCCTATTGTTTGGCTTGAATTTAGGAAAGTCATAATGTTTATTTAATGTTTTGTTCTTGCCAATTTTAATTAATTAGGACTTATATTAGTATGACATGATCATACAAATAGCCTCGAAGATGTGAGGGTTTATGTCGTATCGAACGACTACCTCGGAGTCCTAAGACTGGTTAGGGCTTAATTTGCAATTTAAATGCCTAACAAAAGGTTGCGGATTTATGTTGCACTAGGCAGACTGCCTCGAGGTTCTATGGTTTGGTTATTTAATTCTAAGAAAGTTTTGTTGAAGTAGACTCAGGTTTTGCTGACGACGATGGCCTTCCTGCCCACCATGCTCCGAGCTCTTTGTTGTTGCAGAGGTTTAGTTTTAGAAGATTGTAATCAAAAGAGAAGAGAAGAGTTTGGTTTTAGAAATCTTAAAGTCCAAGTGTTTTTTTTAGTGTTTTAATTAAAACAAATCTTAAAGTTGATTATAACAACACCGGTTAAGATCCCACGGCTCCATCCTTCCGGCATCGTTATTTTTATCGGATTCACTTAGTCCGTATGAATTTGCTAAACTCAACTAAATGAGTTCCACACTTTCATTTAGACCGTGAGAAATCCCGTTAGCAACACGTAGGTTACATCATCCGAGGTATTCCCGATCATCCGACAAGACGTTTTAATTTAGTTGTAATTGTAGTTTTGTGTTCTGTTTGTGATTAAATTTTGAGTTGTTTTATATTTTGAAATGTTGTGACGGTGAATTTTATCTTGTAATGAATTTTAATTTAGTTTTGGTTTCAGTTTTAGGGACTATCCTAAAGGTGTGGGTTTTCATGCAACGATTGTTTATCATGCAAGAAAAGTAAAGTGCATTTGCAATAAAGTAAATTGTAAGGAGGTAAATTGCAATAAAACAAAAGCGTACCTGGAGGGTCTTCCCGTCATCCCAAGCTAAACTTAAACACAATTTAGGATATTTAATCATTTAAAGCAAGTTCCTAGGTAAAGCTAAGGGAAGGATTATGGTTTTCTACCAAGGTCCTACTCCTATAGCTAGTCATCTCCTATGACGTCTAGGTTCTTGTGTTTTGGTTTCGAGGACGATTTTCTTCATCAAAGAACAATTAAGTTCAATTGTTCTTATAAACATCCTATCATATTGAGGAAGTGCTTAAGACGAATCTTAAACATCTTTTCAATACCTCTAGGATTGTTTTAAGTCCAAGAGAATTTAATTATACAAAATAAATTAATCATCCAGGAGTTCAAGTTTTGTTATCTTGCTCAGTGAACTAGGACATTTGAATATCCTATGACTGAAGTAATACTTCACTTACCACTCCGTTAGGAGTTATGACAACATGAGCTTTTGAGGGCAAATTAATATTCAAGTGATTTGTGATTTAATTTAATTTCAATTAATGGGTTTAAGTTTGGAATAATGTTCAAGTTGTTTTAGATTTATTTTGAATTCTTTATGTCTTTGGTGATGTTATATTTAATTCAATTTAATTTAATTTAATTTTAGTATAATTTAATTTGGTTTAGTTTTACTTTCAATTTAATTTTATTTAAATTAATTTAGTTTTAATTTTATTTTAACTTGATTTTATTATTTTTTTTATTTAATCTAATATTTTTTAATTTAATTTAATTTTATTTAATTTAATATGTTTTAATTTAATTTAATTTAATTTAGTTTAATATATTTTAATTTAATTTAATTTAATTTAGTTTAATATATTTTAATTTAATTTAATTTAATTTAGTTTAATTTAGATTTAATTTAAATTTAATTTAAATTTTTAATTTAAATTTAATATTTTATATATATTTTTTATAATTTAAAGATAATTTAATTTAATTGTTAAAGTATTAATTTAATTGAAATTTTGGAAGGATTTAATTTAAATGTTTTAATCTTTAATTTAATTTAATGATTAAGTCTTTTAACATTTTAAATCTTGAATTTGGATTTTCATTTTAATTAGGAATTAAATGTTATTGAGGTGATTAATTTAGGGATTTTTTTAAATTAAAGAATAAATCTCTTCCTAATAATATCCCTATTTTAATAATTTCAATTTTTTTATTATTCTTCAAAGTTTAATCAATTATTTAATTAAGGTTTATTTTATTTATTTTCAAATTGTTAGGTAGGTTTCCACCCTTTAACTACCTAAGTTTCAAACATCCAAAATCAACTTAGTATCAAATATTTTACCCACCCTTTTAATTAAACATAAAATTTTTAATTATAGGTTAAAATTTTAATTACCATTTTGCCCTTTAAACTTACTAATTTCATAACTCACTAAATTGAGCTTAAATGAATTTGAAATCTTTATGTGACTTCACTCATATATCAATCAAGACATTAGAGGAGAAAAATGTGATTTTTCTGTATTTAATTTATTTATGTAATTATTTTTGGTTGAAAATAGGGATTTTCAAGGAAAATTTAATAATATGACCAAGGGAAAGTTTCTGTCCTTAAAAAAATTATGGGACATTTCTAATGACCAGAGGACCACTTGGACCAATTTTGGTGATTTTTTGAATTATATTATTTTATTATAATTATTTTGATTTTCGGAGTATTAATTAATTTAAAAATAAAATAAAGAGTTGAAAAATGAATTTTATATTTTTTAAAAATCTCTCTGATATCAAGAAAACCAGAGAACCAATTTTTATAATTTTCTGATTTTTCTTTGATTTATTAGAATTATTTTAGTGGAAATGCTAGAAAATACATTTTTTTATTTTAAAATTACCTTAGGACTTTAAAATTTGATATCTCATCATAGAGACTTAAGAAAAATATGGGGTTTGTTCCTAAATGATTAAAATTCAAAATGTGACATTTTGGTGAATTTTATTATTTTTGTGATTTTTATTATTTTTTAATTATTAAAATATTAAAATAATGCAAAAAATCAACTTTTTTGGAAAATTACAATTTTAATTTTCTTAAATTCCCCTGATATTAGAGAGGCTCCAAAACCAATTTGGTGAATTTTTAAAAGTATTTTGAAAGTTATGAATTTTTGAAGTTTAAGTTTGGCTAAATGGCTTAATCAACCCATTTGATAGGGCTAACCAAGTCCAATTGACTTCAAACTTTTATGGTGGGTTCCTCTGATCCTAAAGGTCAGTGGAGAGTTGATTTCAAGTCAATTTGATGTATGATTAGCTCTAATTAATTAAACTTCCATTTTAGGTGTCTAAGTCAATTAGGGTTATTCCAAGTGAGTTAACTCAAAACCTATTTTCCCTAGGGTCCTCTGGTTATAAGAAACCTCTCCAAATTTTCCTAGAATTTATTTCACAACATGCTAATTATTGGAATTAAAATACTCAGAATAATGACCTAGAATTGAAAAATCAATAACTCTTCATAGGGATGGCCTCTGACTTTGGAAAATTCAGGGAATATCCCCAAATTCAGAGGCTTCAAAAGCCCTATGGTCTCATGCCATGGTGAATTGTATACATGCATGGAGAATTGAAAATGTGCAGAGAGTAAATAAATTATTAAAAATCAAATATTTAATGAAATTAAATGATTTCTTTTCCACATTATTCTCCTCTGTTCACAGAGCAAGAGGGTATTTTTATTTTATTTTTATGATTTTTCTACACAAAGTTATGGATTTTTGAAGTTTTGGGTATTTAATAAATAAGAAAAATCCTATTTTCCTACTTAAGTGACGCGGCGCCAGCTCAACCTCGGCAGCTCCGAACGCACACGCTTCGTCTCCTGATTCGGCGCCGCCATCCGACTCAGCACTCCAGGGACCCGCGGTTCACGTACCATCGCGCTGTCCAGCTCGATACACGCTCGATCCGACGGCTCCCAGTCATCGTCTACGACTGGTGTGCACCCGTGACCGTCAACCTTATAACCCTAATTTCTTACTCGATTCTCAATGGATTTTTGTGTTCTTATGCTTTATGGATTCATTTTGAAGAGATGAACACATCCATACGGTAAACATGCATTGCAATTTATTTAAATTAAATGGAGAATCTCTTTAAGCTCGGGAAGAAGAGTGAGTCCATACCTTTGCTCAGAGAAGTGAAGCTTCGATCTGAGAGTTGTGTCACCTTCGATTGGGTCCAAGCAAGCTCCAGATGAAGTCCTCGGCTCGGTGAATTGTCCGATGATATCCGAGTACAGCGATGTGTGGCCTCGGAGAAGGGGCTTTTGCTGGTAAACTTCTTCTCTTGGTCTGGTGAAGGTGTAGGACCAATCAATTTGGGGATTGGCTCACCGTGGAGAAGTGTCCTGGTTTTGGGCTTGGATTTCAACTCTGAAATTGAGCTCACAGAGAGGAAATGGCAGGAGGATTTCAGTGGGGATCAAGTTCTCTATGTGTGGAGAGTAGTCTGAAATGATTTTGGCAGAGTTTTCTTAAGGTTGGTTCAGCACCTCTTCCATGGCCGAGAGAGGTGGTGTTTAAATAGGAGAGGCTGGAGGGCCTCCTGCAGGGAGTTAGGGACTCGGGATCAGCCGCTCTTGGCAAGGGAAGAACAACTGCAATGGCCACTGGGCATGGGGCAACTCAGCAAGGGAGAATTTCAATGCTTGGCTCCTCCCAATGTCTCGACCATGGCGTTTTCCGGCGGCCTGGTGGCTGGCCGGCCAGGCATGGGTCACCCTCAGGTTCAGGTGGGTAAGGGCTTGATGTTTGTGAAGTCAATTGGTGGCTGCCATGTGTAAAGGGTTCGAATCAAAGTGGAATGGGGTAAGGGTGCATTTTGGCTCAAATTGGTCAAATGCATGGATTGGGCTAGGTGCACCTTCCCATGGCTAGTTTGGGCTGAAGATAAAGTGGTTTAGGTCAGCATAATTAGTGGGGAAGGGTCACCATCCAAGTACAATTAAGTTTAAGCAAGGTTTAGTGGAGTCATGGAAGTGGCTAATCCCCTTAAGGGAATGTGGAAAGGGCCTCCTCCTCTTGCCATCTTGGGTATGGTGAGGTGGAAAGTAGATCCCATGGCTCTCATGTGGCTCATGCATGGCTTCATGGCTCATCTTTGGCTTCGGGAAAAGTTTTGTCAACTTTCATGAGGAAGGGTGTTGGAATTTTTGATGGATTTAAGGAGAATTGTCATAAGGTTTGATTTGGATTTATTTGGTGATAGATTTAAGAACTTAGGAAGTGTTTTAAATCAAAGGGATGATGAGAGAAATTTCATGTGGGCTTTGTCGGATGGGCTTTTTAGAAAGGTTTAAGGAAGTGGGCCTTGGGCTTTATGGATGGAAATTTTTGTAGACGATTGGACCAAATAATTATTGGGTTTGCTTTACGTATGTGTCATGAGTAATTTGAAACAAATTTGAGGTGGTTTGGGTTTGAATTGAGTTGAATTTGGGCTTTTTGTTAAAGTGGCCAATGGTAGGCCAAATTGGGATAACTTGGGCTAATGTTGAGCTAATGTTGAAATTGGTGTAAATTTAATGTTGAGAAATGTTTGTAGGGCTGTTTCAAAGAGGTCTCAACTTTTGTTGGGGTTGGATTTTGGGGTTTGGGCCTATTTGGGTTAAGTTTGGGTTTAGGTCAAAATTGGGTTTTTTGGTTTTGGGTTGAATTTGAGTGGGGTTTGGATCCAAATTTTGGGCAAATTATGTTAGTGTTTTGTTTGTGGGGATGTTAGGGAAGGTTTGTAAAACATTTGGGGTTAATTGGAGTTGAATTGGGTTAGTTTGGGCTAAGTTTGGGTCATGGGTCCAAATTAGGCTTTAAGTTCAAAAGTGAAATTGGATTCAAATGTCAATAAAATTGGGCTTGGATTTGGTCTAGATTAGTGTTGGGGATGTTGAATTGAAGTTTAGAATTTAATTGGACCAGAATTTGGGTCAATTGGGTAGGTTTGGTTTGACATTGGGTTCACTTTGGGTTAAAATGGGTCAAATTGGGGATTTTGACAAAAGTGGGGTAAATTGACAAAATTGGCCCATGGTGTAGTTGGACAAAAACAAAATTGATAATATTTGGGATTTTCTGGAATTTTCTGGGAATTTTCTGAATTTTTTGATTTTTTAGCTAAGAGGGGCATTTTGGGTATTTGGAGGGTATTGGGGGGGTATTTTTGGAATTTTTAGTATTTTTGGCTATGGATGATCAATTTGAGTGGAGGGAAATGTTTAGGAATGATTTTGGGGAATTTTGGGTAATTTAGGTGATTTTGCAAATTTTGGGTAGTTTCAAGGGCATTTGGTAGGTTTGAGTGGTCCGGGGTCCCGGGGGTCAAAAATTGAAAATTTAGAAAATTAAAGATTGGGTAAATGTAAGTGGAATGAATTAATTTTGATTGAGCCATGAAGCCATATCAAGCCCACATGAGCCATGAAGGGACTCATTTGAGGCATTCACTTTGTTGTTCCTAACCCTTTTAGCCAAGGGCTTAGGGGTTAAGGACCATTCATGTGAATTACCTTCATGAGTCAGGAGGTCAAGTTGGGTATGGGTGTGGTTTTAGGAGGTGTGTGAAAGTGTAGTGTATAAGTGTAGTGTGTGTGTAAGTCAACCCTCACTAGACCAGGTCACCCAAGGCAGTCCTAAGGCCAAAGAGTCCTATAGGAACTCATCCTTTAAACTTCCACATTTGATTTCAACCCTCTAGGTGATTAGGGGTCTACAATCAAGTTTGTGGAGTTTGCAGAGAGTTTAACAAGTGGTTTGAAATTCTAAAGGGTGGGTTCCACTTCTAGTCCTCTAAGATAGTCAAAGGAAAAGCCTAAGGCTAAATCCTTAGTACTAAAGAGAGAAGAGAAGACCTCATCAAAAATGAGGTCAACAAATGGACCCCCAATAGGTGTGGTGTGCTATCCAAGCACACCGCGCGTATTGGCGTTGACCGAAGTGATCAACAAAATCAACACAAAAGTCCAGGTGACAAACTTGGGACAGAGTAGAAGAATTTCCGCTGGGGAGTGTCAAGTATATCTCTGAGACTGGAGATTCCTGAACTCTCGCTGGGGAAAGGAAAAGGAGGCAAATTCCAAATCGCATGATATGGGGGAATTTCGATTTAGATTTCATTTTGTTTCAGTTTAAGTTTTGATGTGTGAGCTCAGATTTTAGTTTGAGTTTAAATTTAGATTGAAGTTTGTTAAAATTAATTTGAAGGGATTTGAACTTGAAATGGAAATTGGAATTTTGTGGTTTTAGATGTAACATCTTCAACCTCAAAAGAAGATTCAATTAATTGGATTGAACCATTACAATGAGGAGAGATCTCAGAGCAATGCGATATTGGATGTAAAATCCTTAACCTCAAGAGTTTGATTTTGATGTATTTCATCGCAATAGGGAAAGAACCTAAAGTAATGCAGTATCGGATGTAAAATCCTCAACCCCAAGAATTTGATTTTGATGTATTTCATTGCGATAGGGAAAGAATCCTAAGCAATGCAGTATCGGATGTAAAATCCTCAACCCCAAGAATTTGATTTGATGTATTACATTGTGATAGGGAAAGAACCTAAAGCAATGCAGTATCGGATGTAAAATCCTCAACCCCAAAAATTTGATTTTGATGTATTTCATTGCGATAGGGAAAGAACCTAAAGCAATGCAGTATCGGATGTAAAATCCTCAACCCCAAAAATTTGATTTTGATGTATTTCATTGCGATAGGGAAAGAACCTAAAGCAATGCAGTATCAGATATAAAATCCTCAACCCCAAAAATTTGATTTTGATGTATTTCATTGCGATAGGGAAAGAACAGTATCGGATATAAAATCCTCAACACCAAAAATTTGATTTTGATGTATTTCATTGCGATAGGGAAAGAACCTAAAGCAATGCAATGATCGAATATAAAATCCTCAACCCCAAAAATTTGATTTTGATGTATTTCATTGTGATAGGGAAAGAACCTAAAGCAATGCAGTATCGGATATAAAATCCTCAACCCCAAGAATTTGATTTTGATGTACTATCGCAAAGAACCTAAAGCAATGCAGTATCGGATGTAAAATCCTCAACCCCAAAAATTTGATTTTGATGTATTTCATTGCGATAGGGAAAGAACCTAAGGCAATGCAGTATCAGATATAAAATCCTCAACCCCAAAAATTTGATTTTGATGTGTTTCATTGCGATAGGGAAAGAACCTAAAGCAATGCAGTATCAGATGTAAAATCCTCAACCCCAAAAATTTGATTTTGATGTAATTGATTTTGCAAAGATTTGTAGTGTTGATTTGAAAAGTGTGGAATTTTGGTGTTTCGAGGTTTTCATGAAAGTTGTAAAAGATTTTTGTGAAAAGAAACAGATTAGGAGGGAATACGTAGATGCTACATATCCCACTCAAAAGAGTTGATCGAAAGTTGCTGGTTTGGATTGGATACAATTCCTCGCCATCGTATCCGAATCGAAAACCTCGTGGCTCCGTGTCAATGGAATCGACCGCTTCCATCCCGCACAAGGAGAGAGTAGAACGGATTGGATTTCAGATTTGGAAGGTTGAGTTTGAATCTTATTGAGATTTGATTTGAGATCTGGAAGGTTGAATTTGAATTTGATTGAGATTTGATTTAAAATTTGTGTTCATTTTGTTTGTGCTTTAACGATTCAAATTTGCTTTATCGTTCATTTAATGTTCATGTGGATTTGGCGTTCATCATTTCTTTTTTAGATTTTTAAGGAAAGTTTTCTTTTATTCTTTTTGTTTCTTTTCTGTTCTTTGTTCGAAGTTCATTTAACTTTAATGGCGTTTCCCAGTCAATTTGCACAAAAGAGGTGAAGGCCTAAATGTGACATGGTCACTTTCATTCCAATCATGTCGAAGATACATCATACAACTCGATCCGGAATACATCTCATACAATCCATGTAGACTCAAAACGGACTATGTATGATCTTTGTCGATCCATCCAAAAAGGCATCTCGTGAAAAATCCATGTCCGAATAAGGAGGTACATGGTCAATAACATCACCTTCCAAGCCATCCTCGGCAAGGATGTCGTATGGATGTACGTTGGAGGTGTGATATTTTCCATGTAACTCACAGCTCGTAAGGCCGGAGGCTCTCTAGCTCTGGGTCTGGCTGGAAGTGGTAAGGTGATTTCCTGTTATCCATCCTTCTGAAAGTAACTGAGATCCGCTTCATTGGTACTCCTGTTATGCAATGTTTAGCGACATCTGCTCCATTGCCTTTTAGTATCATGACGGAACCTACCGGTAATGGTATCTTTACTGGCCCTCGGAACTCACCTGGGCCTGCTATCCGGAGGTCAGATTCGAACATGATATTACACTCGTTCGTAAAAGAAATCAGTGCGTAAAGGTCCGACAAAGTCGTGGTGATCGATGTGTGGGGGTATGCAATCACCCTTCTTGTAAATGTTAATGATGCAACTCGTTGGGTATGCAATCTGCCGCGTACCCTCCATGTTATCATTCTCTTTACCATCCTTTTGATGACTAATGGCATTGGATCTACCTTGCAATGACGGAGTATCCCCGTGGGTTTCCCTTCCCTGTCTTCTCGCGAAGTTGTAGCAAGCATCCACATTGTATTATAATTCTCCCTTTCCCCGGCATCCATCTCCGGGTTCCGAGTAGGTGTTTTCTCTTAAGCGGCTCGCTCGACCCATTCTTTCAAATCTCGGATGCAGTCCACGATTTGTTGTTGTTTGTATTCCGAGAACACGTTTGTATGTAGCTCGAGGCCTTCTAGTATATCGATCCTCCCGCCCTAATTCTCTCGAAGTATTCAAAAGTTTGCTTCTGGACATTCTGCATTCTTTCTAGCTCGTATTCCGGAATAATCTCGCAAATGGCGAGGCCCGGTGACGTATCGTGGGATATATGGCTCAATCCCTTCGCGTTCTCCCCGCATACCTCGGCTCCTCGGGGATCGTCTCCGTCGGGACATCCTCCGGGGTTGCTTCCGCAACAAGGTCATGCATTATTGGTGGCTTTATCCGGTGGCGTGGTAGCCTTCCTTCTTCCGATCTCCTCGAGATTTCCCCGGCCTCTTCGTTATCCTCGGGCCGGCCTCCTTTCATCGAGTTCCCGGCAAACCGTATCCTCGAAGTATATGCACCGGTAGTAGCGACCGCCTCGTCGCGCCGGTCCGCTCGCTAGTTTAGTTAACTTCTTGCGGATACGGCGATTTTTATTTCTTCGCCGAGTTGTTGTGAGAGTAGCTCTTCGTACTTCCCGAATCTCCGTAGGCGCGGCGCCGACGAGCTCGCCCTCTGCTCGTAGCGACTACGTACTTGATTCTCTTGTCCTCCTCGTTGTTTGTTTTCCTTTTCGTCTGCTCGGGTTGTTGGCTTGGGTCACTCACTTTCATTACTGTCTGACTGAGCAGTTCCTCTCGGTCAACTGGGACCCGGCTCACCTTCCTTGTATTGCGGGCTCGCTCGGTGCGAAGTCCGAGTCAATCTCTATTATCGCTCCATCTTTCACCCTCTTTTCGTCGAGTGCAAGGCTTACGCCATTTCTAAAGTTCAGGACCAACCACCCGTTCGACATTTCCCCGCGAAAAGACAAGGAAATGGATCGTGGGCCGTACTAAGAACAAGAACATTAAGAAAATGTTTATTGGAGACAGAAGTTCTTTTTCTCTATTATTCCTTTCGTATTTTTAAATTCAACAGAATGAAGTGGGAAAAGATCGGGAAAAAGATTTTGATTTGGAAGAGAGAACAAGGAAAATTTTATTATCATGATTTTATTTATTTTAGCATATTTTTTATTATTTTTGGGTTCGGACCCAGTCATAAGTAATTACTTTGCCCGTGCTTCTAGGGATGAAGAATTCATTCCTTCGAAACATCAGGTAGCGTAATACTTCCTCAAGTATCGTCCGTTGATCGGAAGCATATGTCGTTCTCCTTGGCAATTCACTAGCTGGTAGGAGCCTCATGTGTAGACTGCCTCATCCACAAACGGTCCTTCCCAAGTGGGTTCAAATTTCCCTTCTATCTTGCGGTGTGCAAGGATAGGTCTCTTGAGAACGTGAACTAAGTCTCCAACTTTGAAGGTTCTTGGGCGGACCAGTCTGTCATGGGATTGAACCATCCTAGCGTGGTATAGTTCTAAATTCTGCTGCGCTGCAAGTCTTTTCCCTTCTAGGCTTTCAACTCCTCTAGTCGTAATTTGGCATTCTCTTCTATCGTGATTTTGTTTGCAACTACAATTTTGAGTGAAGGAAGCTGGACCTCTAAGGGTAACACTGCCTCGGACCCATACACCAGAGCGTAAGGTGTAGCTTGAGTAGGAGTTCTGAAGGTTGTCTGGTAGGTCCATAAGGCTTCTAATAACTTCTCGTGCCAATTTCTCTTATTATCGTCCAAATTTTTTTTTAGAATTTGGACGAGAGTTTTATTAAAAGCCTCACTGTGTCGTTTGCTCTTAGATAGTAAATTGTTGAATACCGCCGGCCGATTCCGTGTCTCCTGATAAAATTGTTGATTTGCGTGCTTCCGAATGCCGACTCATTATCCGAGATGATCCCGCGCGGCACTCCGAAACGGTAGACAACTTGGTTCTCGAAAAACTATAGCACGTGGTGTGCTTTCACTTCTCCGAGTGGAACTACCTCCGCCCACTCGGTAAAGTAATCCGTAGCCGCAAGAATGAAGCGATGTCCTTTTGAAGATGGTGGTTCTATTGGACCCACTATATCCGTGCCCCGACATTCAAATGGCCACGACGCAATTGTCGGATGTAGCACATTTGGAGGTTGGTGTAGAACCACTCCGTGCACTTGGCATTGGTGACGGCTCTCGGCGATTTTCATGCGATCGGTCATCATCGAGGGCCGTAGTACCCTAGTCTTTTAATTTCCATTTTCATCTTCGGACCCGACTGGTGAGCGCCACGATGTCCCGAATGCACCTCTTTAACAATGTCACGGCCTCGGACCCGCTTAGGCACCTTAGCCACATTTGATCAAAAGACCTTCTATATAACGTGTTGTTTATTAATGCGTAAGACGCAGTTCTTTTCTTGATCCGATGGGCTAACGACCTATCGTCCGGTAGTTTTCCCGTTTGCGGTGTAGTTCATTAATGGCCGTCGCCAATCTTCCGTGTTTTCTCGTCATCGCTCGCAATCGATTCTTTTTTTTTCTCGATTTGTGTATTGTGTCTATGTCGAGTCGTGATAGGACCCGACGTCCGTGAACCGACACTTCCACCGATTCATCTTGCAAGCAGGCAAATTCTTTTGCGAGGCGGGCTAACACATCTACTAAAGCATTTACTTTTCTGGGAATTTTGTAGATCGTCACATTCAGAATCTGTTCTAACAACTGTATGGCATACTGGAAGTATTGCTCGAGTCTTGGCTTTAAAATTATGTACTATCTGGTGATCTGTTGAATGATTAACTGTGAATCCGCGTAGATGTTGATGTTTGTTATCTCCATTTAAATAGTTAATCCAGTCCATTTACGAGAGCTTCGTATTCTGTTTCGTTGTCTGTACACGACTCTGCCAAGTGGTAGGAGTATCTTAACATCCCCGCTCCGGTGTTATAAAGATTAGTTCGATTCCTACCATACCGGGCACTATCACTTGCGATTCTTCATCTTTGTGTGCTGAAGATGCTCCGTCAAAATATAATTCCCAACGTCGATCATTAGGGTCTTCTAAGCTCATTATTTGTTCATCTGACAAGTCGTCATCGAGAGGAGATTCCGCCGCAAAGGGTGTGCCGCGAGGAAGTCTCGCTAGGACTTGTCCCTTTACGGCACGAAGAGGCACGAAAGTTATATCGAATTGCAATAATATCATCGACCACCCGGCAAGTCCGCCGTAAAGCGTTGGACGGGTCATCAAGTATCGCAATGGATTAAATTTCGAGATCGAGTTGACCTTGATGAGAAAGCATGTAATGCCCGAGCTTTGAGCGGCGAAGATCGTGGCCAAATAAGTGCTTTTCAATCGTGGGATACTTTATTTCCGTCGAAAGTAAACGACGGCTTAGGTAGTAAAGAGCATTTTCTTTACCCTCATCATCGACCCTGCCAATGCAGGCTCCGAGTGAGTCGTCTAAAGTCGTGGTATAAAGTATCAACGATCTACCCGAGACCGGGGTCGCTAAGACGAGGAGGTGTCATTAAATATTGTTTAATGTCCTCGAAGGCCCTCTCGGTATTTCTCTTCCCAAATAAATTTGGCGTCCTTTTTAACTAATGCCGAGAAAGGCCGACACCTACTCGACAAGTTCGAGATAAAGCGTCGAAGATATGCCAGCTTCCCTTGAAAAGATCGTAGTTGTTTTAAGGTTTTGGGAGGTGGCATTTCTAAGATAGCTTTAATCTTTTCCGGGTCGATTTCAATTCCACGATGTCGGACAACGAATCCTAAGAATTTCCTGGAGGTGACGCCGAAGGCGCGTTTTAAGGGATTCATCTTAAGGTTAAATTGTCTTAATCGTTCGAAAATAATTCTCAAATCATACAGGTGGTTATCCTTTACTTTAGTTTTGATGAACACATCATCCACGTAGCATTCGAATTGATTGTGGATGAGATCATAAAAAATTCTTGTCACCGCTCTCTGATAGGTTGCTCCTGCATTCTTCAGTCCGAATGGCATCACTGTGTAGCAATATACTCCGATCGGCGTTCTGAATGCTGTAAGTTTTTCATCTTCCGGAGCCATTTTTATCCGGTTGTATCCTGAAGATCCATCCATGAATGAGAATATTTCATGTGTTGAAGCAATGTCGATCATTAATTCGGGATCGGTAGAGGGAATTCATCTTTTGGACATGCCTTGTTTAAATCTCTGAAATCCACACAAATTCTGATCTGACCATTCTTCTTCTGACTGGTACCACATTGGCTAACCAAGTCGGGTATTGTTCTTCACGGACAAATTTGGTGTCTATTAGCTTTTTAACTTCAGCTATGACTTGTTGTTCAATTTCTAGACGCATTCTTCTGGGACCTTGTCCGACCTGGAATGTAGTAGGATCCATTCCTAGCTTATGGACTCGCGACCTCCGGAGCTAATCCCGGCATCTCATCGTAGCTCCAAGCAAAACAGTCTTTAAATTCCATTAATAACTTGATTATTTCTTTGGAGTCTTCTTTATTGATTAAGGAGATAACAAAGGTAGGTCTAGGCTTTTTGCTAGTACCTAAGTTAACTTCTGTTAACTCATCTATTGTAGATTTGATCTCTTCTTCAAACTCTGGTGGAGCGTTTCCAATTTGTAAATCTTCAAGTTCTTCCGTAGTTTCCATGCGTTTTCATTAGACTCGCAAGTGACAACCAAGCAAAATTCGCATCGTCAACCGATCCTACCGTGCCGAATCCGAGACCATGCTTTGAATCGGGTGGACGACCGGAGTTATTCCATAATTATTCAAAATGTTGTGATTGACCTTTTGTCCATTATCGAGGTAAGAAACCACGCTGAATTAAATTTTGAACACAGGGAGAGTACCACTCAAAAGGCAATTCCATTAATTCGGAAGAAGTGACATCTTCAAATTATACATTGTTTTCGCTTTTGGAGGAAGGAGCACCACGATAGAATTCGATGGGCTTTGCACCGCCGCTACGTACCTCTTTGACCACCATACCCTCGATCTTATTAGAATGGATCGGGGTCAGGGTCATAGTATGTACATAGTGGTTAATCTTCTCGTACATCGATTTATATTCCTCGTTCTTTTTATCTTTGAGAGAAATCCTGAATTGCAGCTTCTTCCGACTTATTGTCGCTGCTTCTTGCTTGATTTCTTTTTCTTCTTCAGGACTGTCTTCCCAATCAACATTGATGGTTGGTTTCCTATTTGCAACTTTCCTAACGTCTCTGCCACGACCTCGTCCCCGGCTTCGACCTCGGATGCAAGTTGTGGAGAAACCTTCACCATCTCGCCGTAAGGGAGTGGTGAGTGACTGTTGGACTAGAACTTCAGGTTCTTCGTCGTCCCCAACTTCCTTTGCTTCATTCGTTATGGTATCTTCGGAGAAGATTGTTTTCTTCGGAGGTGTATAATAAGCCGCATCTTCATGGATTCCAATTTCATGTACGGAGAATGGTTGTAAGTCACCTTTGATGCAATCGTTCCCCTCCATCGTAGTATTTGATGCACTGATGTAGGGATGATGGTACCATCCAGTTTTCATGTATCCATGGTCGGCCCAGTAGAGCGTTGAATGACGTTTCTGAATCAATTATGTGAAATTTCGCGGTTGTCTTTGCTAAGTCACCAGTCTTCATTAGCAATTTTATCGATCCGAGGGCTCTTTCTCCTTTCTGGTTGAATCCTCTTAATAACATTTTATCCGCTTCGAGCTCGCGAGCATCACTTTCCAAGTATGCTAGCGTTCAAAGATTCATTATATTGATTGATGCCCCTGGATCCACCAATACTCTGGAGAGTGTAAACTTCCCAATTGTAATCGAAATGTACAACGGTCGGTTGTGGTCTGCTGTCCCAAGTAGTAGGTCATTGTCGTGAAGGTAGCACCTCGCTGTTCCTTTAACGAGCAAACCTCATCTAAGGAACCTCCAGTCATTTGAGCTAAGCAAATTTCTGGATCAAGCAAGGCCTTGATCAAAGCTTCTCTCATCTCTTTTGATAAGATGAGAGCGTCGTAGATGCTCAGTATGGCTGGTAGTTTCCTAAGATGAGCTAGCACGTTGTAGTCCCCTTTATTTTCATGTGTCTCGGTTTCTTCCCGAATGGGTATTTCTTCTGCCGGGGTTGGTTCTTCCTGAACAACCACCTACTTTCCTTTGTCCTTTGGACCCATTCTCGGAGGTAGAACTCTTCCACTTCTTAAGTTGACTTCGTAATTTCTTCTAAATCTAGTATTGAGTTTGTCGGTGTCTCCTCCCGAATCGGAATGACAAGTTCTTCTCGGATTAGCTTCGCAGTCCGAAGGCTCTAACTCAATTGTGACTGGAGCTCCTCGAAACTCGCAAATAGATTCATTGCTTGTTGAACTCTCGTAGCCTCCTTGGTGGATGTCTCTTTTGTCATTGTGATCGTCGAGATTGTGTACGATTTGAGAATTGTTACTTGTATCTGAATCGATGTCCGGATTAGGTTGGTTGTTGCTAGTTACGTAATCGTTAGAAACAGTCAAAACGTAGCCAACGCCATAACCCTTATCATTATAAGATCCCACCAGAGTGAGCAAATAATCATACAGAGTCAGAGGTTCGAGGGATTTCTCCCCCGAATCGGAAACAACCATCCTAGGATAAGCAGCCCCTAGCCTAGCCTTAAGAGTCTCGGTCTTTTCTTCTTCATCAATTTTCTTCTTTTCTTCAATCGTCTCTTGTTGAGGTGGTTCTTCTATCGCAAGTGATAGTGCCGAATTGACAGGTTTCGAACTCTGAATTGAGGCTCGCACCTAAGTGGTTTGGATGCGATCCAAAATCTTCTTCGAAGACTTTATCCAGGCGGTAGTCCATCCATCATCAGTCGCATAGGCATCTATCGGAACAATGAGATCCGTCGAGATAACATTGACAGAACCTCCTTTCTAGGGTTCTTTCATGTATTCCTTCGGGATCGTTATGTTCCCTTTTCGAAGATTGTCGTTGAGCCAACTTTTGAAGGTAATACAATCTTCTATCTTGTGTCCAAGCATCCGGTGGTAAGGGCAAAAGTTGGGATCACCTTTCTTGTCGACTTCTTCTGGTTTCTTAGGCTCTGGCAGTTAGAAATCTGGAGTCTTCATCGACCGCGAAACATTTTCGGCATCGCCTCATTCTCGAACGGATACTCCCCGCTCGAAGCTCCCTTAACATACGTCGTGGACGAGATGGTTGTTCATACTCGTCGA
This sequence comes from Papilionanthe hookeriana x Papilionanthe teres, assembly GCA_022702705.1. Lineage (NCBI taxonomy): Eukaryota > Viridiplantae > Streptophyta > Magnoliopsida > Asparagales > Orchidaceae > Papilionanthe > Papilionanthe hookeriana x Papilionanthe teres. The sequence continues at coordinate 75,061,998 of CM040435.1, read as the reverse complement.
GATGACCGATAGCTGGGTCGAGGTTGCCGGTAATTCTGTTGAATTTGCTCGCGGCCGTTCGGCGGTATTTGTATTGGTCGCTTGCCTTTATCGATCGCCGCGACGATCCCGGACTTCTTTTCAAAAGTTTTCATGGTCTTCTGTTTGTCTGTTTTGTCGATGAAACTTAATTGCTTCGCCTCCTCTTGCAAGCTTCTGGCCTTGCTTAACAACTTCTCGAAAGTCTTAATAGTAAATCTTTTGAGGATAAGTGCTATCGGGCCATGAATGCTCTTAAGTAAAATGCCGATCGCATGCTCGTTCTTATAGCCGTGGCTCACGCTTCATACATAGATTCCTCCATCGAAGTATGTAGTCCACCAAAGTTTCGTTCGCCTTCGCTTCTCTACCACTAAATCACCTATAGTGATGTGGTGCCGAGCTCCAAGCAAATCGCTTGATGAAGAGGTTCTCTAATTCCGAAAATGTCTTCACCGAATCGTTCGGTAATTCCGCATACCAATCAAAGGCGATCCCCGACAGTGCCGCCGACAAATTGTCGAAAGAGTAAAGCATCACTTCCGCCGCATTGCAACAATCGGCATGAAAATGTGCAACATGCCGCCGAGGGTTTCCTGGCTCCATCAAAGGTCTTAAACAGAGGTCGTACGAAGCCTTTCGTATTTTGGACGTCGTCGAATTCTTCTCGGGTAAGGTCTACCCGTCCTAATGGATGTCCCGCTCTTTCGATTGTGCCAAGGCTTCTCGCACCTCGCTGTTCCACCATGCTCTTGATATCCTTTTCCGAATCATGCTTTCGTATTGCATCCTTTTAACCGATCATCCCCGATGACGGATGTAATCTCCTTTCCTCCGTCTACAAAGTGAATAACTTCGGGGGTGTTTCTCATTGGGGTCGAACTCGACTCTAGAGAGTGGCTAGGGTCGCAGCCCATCTCTTCCATCCTTTTCGCCATTCGGGCGATCGTATCATCTTTCTCTTGAAGCTATATCCTCATCACTTCCGGATCCTCTCTTCTGCTGACTGCAGAACACCTTGTGAAGCCGACGAAGCTCGTGTTTCAACCATGTTAATTTCTCGCATATTCATCATCCATGAACTTCGATGAGTCGACTTCATCTCCGAATTTTTCTTCTCTTCTCTTGCTAATCGCCGAATATCGCTCTTAGCTTTTCCATAAGCATCTTCTAATGGTCTCTTCGTACATCCTTGCAGCTTGTCATGCGATAACTGTCGAGTTTCCTTCTCATGAGTCCCCTTCATCGCGGTAGCACTTTCTTCGGACTCAAGTCTCCCGACGAGACTTTCCTTCTCGAGTTGTTGCTTTAATCTTAATTGTCCGAGTAGTGGGACGCCATACCATCCTTCTCGGCAGCAGAAGCGTCTAGGACCGGATGGTTTCGTCACCCAAATGCCGGAAGGTGGTATCCTCCCTAATTTGTAGTCCTGAAACAACGACAGGTGAACTAGCTTTCATTCTCTTATTTGGCTTTTCTGCAGCGATAGCAGGTTCTACTCGCGGCCCAAGACGGGATTTGGCCGGCACCTGCCCTATCCTTCTTAAAATCTCTGATACAGGCCATTTTTGTTTCTTTGCTAACTTTTCTATCAGGGTTTGCAGTCGAGCAAATGGCGTAATTCTAGCCCTTTTCTTACGGTCGTCGTTGTAATATGCGGGCCGAGGCAATGCGTAGCAATCTTGTGGACATTTTCCTCATCCTCCGCGGCCGAGAGGGGATGGAACCTACTTCCTCCCAAAAGTGGTGTGTATTCAGTGCAGCGATGTATACTCGAGCAGTTTCGGGATTTCCTCCGGAAAGCAACTTCAGCAGCCTCGGCTTCTCTAGCAATCCTTCTACTTCGTTCCTTCTCCGAGTTCGTGTCGGTGATGGAATTCTCGAGCCGGACCCGATCTCGAAAACGGAGGTCTCACAGAAGATCCGTACCCTCCACAGTTCATCACGATCTCGAATTTCCTTCCCTTTAGTTTCGCGTAGCCGGGGTAGGTATGGAGACAACTAGCACCAGCGGGAGTAGCAACAACAGCTCCTTCGCGAACAACAAGTACTCCTCTCAGCTGGAATCTTTTGCAGAGGAGGGAATTCATGAGTCGACTCGAGGTTAAACTCAATCAACGGCTTCTCGCTTCCGGTACTTTGCTTGCGAGTGAAAAGAGAGCGACGTCGGGATTTTGATGTCGGTGTCCCCGAATCCTTGTCCGAATCGAATGATTCCATTATCGACAGCTTCATCCTTGAACACAGCCATGTCCAGATCCGTCGACGAAGGAGAAGATCGGCTTTGGGGCTTCCATTTCGCGTAGGCGCATTCCAAGTGTTAGTCCCCGAATCGTGCTTCTTCTTGTCGTAAAACTTATGACGAAAAAGAAAGAGTCCGAACAAATTGCCGTTTATCTTAGTGTATTTGTGGTATTAAAAGAAAATTTATTTAGATAATTGTTTTTCTAAAAGATTTGTTCGTTAGGACGAAGATTTATTAAAAGAAGGAGAGTTGTAGGAAGGGTAAAAGGAATTGATTAGGAACTGGAAAAGGAAGAGAAAGCCTTGTAGAAACTTCTCGACCCGCAAGATCTGCTCCTAAACTAATACCTATCGGGGCCCACCCCACCTCGTAAATGAGGTAAAGGATCTCGAACCTCTCTCGTTTAGGGGTGTCTAAACAAACTGGCTCCTAAATCCGAGAGAATGTCGGCTATACTTGTTCAAGGTAGAAATGAACATAGTATTCCAACGGGAAGAAGGGTAGTTTCATCCACTAGGGACATGGATATACTACCGATTTCCTTGAAAGCGGAATTATTCGATTAAAAATGGAGAGAGGAATTGTCCTCAGCGGAGTCGCCGTAAATTGTCGGCATATTTTTAGTGTTTTAAATTGTGCGTTTAAATATATACTTATATATATATATATATATAATTTAGAAAGTAGCATTTGATTTTGAAAATAATTTTGAATTTGAAAATTTTAAGATATGAAATCAAACTGATCTCACATCCCAAATAGTTTATATAAATGAGCGCCACATCACAAGCCGTGTATCTATCCCAAAGAATGTATCACACTACTTCGATGATGGGGCTCGATTAGATAAACTAGAAGATTTGTGACATTTGTTTGGTATGCGAACCAATTTTATAAGCCGACAAGTTCCCCTGCTTAATACAAAGAAATTATGCGTGGTTTATATTACTCGGGTTCTGAAAATTCCCTATAAGGGCAAGCCCCTATAGTTAATTACATCTTAAATGACGGGAATCACTTAAGAAAACTCTCGATAATAATCAATAATTCTGCTCTCAAGAATCTCAAAGTTTAAGTTTTCAACGGATTGAATTTTAGAGTTTCAATAGGGAATGGATCAAGTTTGGAACATTTTGTTTTGGGAATTCAAAGGAAGAAAGGTAGGAGAAATTACATATTCGAAGCGAACTTCGGTAATTTCCCGACTATCCTATTGTTTGGCTTGAATTTAGGAAAGTCCTAATGTTTATTTAATGTTTTGATCTTGCCAATTTTAATTAATTAGGACTTATATCCGTATGACATGATCATACAAATAGCCTCGAAGATGTGAGGGTTTATGTCGTATCGAACGACTACCTCGGAGTCCTAAGACCGGTTAGGGCTTAATTTGCAATGCAAATGCCTAACAAAAGGTTGAGGATTTATGTTGCACTAGGCAGACTACCTCGAGGTTCTATGGTTTGGTTATTTAATTCTAAGAAAGTTTTGCTGAAGTAGACTCAGGTTTTGCTGACGATGATGGCCGTGCTGTCCACCATGCTCCAAGCTCTTTGTTGTTGCAGAGGTTTAGTTTTAGAAGATTGTAATCAAAAGAGAAGAGAAGAGTTTGGTTTTAGAAAATCTTAAAGTCAAAGTGTTTTTTTTAGTGTTTTAATTAAAACGAATCTTAAAGTTGATTATAACAACACCGATTAAGATCCCACGGTTCCATCCTTCCGGCATCGTTATTTTTATCGGATTCACTTAGTCCAGATGAATTTGCTAAACTAAACTAAATGAGTTCCACACTTTCATTTAGACCGTGGGAAATCCCATTAGCAACACGTAGGTTACATCATCCGAGGTATTCCCGATCATCCAACAAGACGTTTTAATTTAGTTGTAATTGTAGTTTTGTGTTCTGTTTGTGATTAAATTTTGAATTGTTTTATATTTTGAAATGTTGTGACGGTGAATTTTATCTTGTAATGACTTTTAATTTAGTTTTGGTTTCAGTTTTAGGGACTATCCTAAAAGTGTGGGTTTTCATGCAACGAGTTGTTTATCATGCAAGAAAAGTAAAGTGCATTTCGCAATAAAGTAAATTGCAAGGAGGTAAATTGCAATAAAACAAAAGCATACCCGGAGGGTCTTCCCGTCATCCCAAGCCGCACTTAAACACAATTTAGGATATTTAATCATTTAAAGCAAGTTCCTAGGTAAAGCTAAGGGAAGGGTTATGGTTTTCTACCAAGGTCCTACTCCTATAGCTAGTCATCTCCTATGACATCTAGGTTCTTGTGTTTTGGTTTGAGGACGATTTTCTTCATCAAAGAACATTTAAGTTCAATGGTTCTTATAAACATCCTATCATATTGAGGAAGTGCTTAAGACAAATCTTAAACATCTTTTCAATACCTCTAGGATTGTTTTAAGTCCAAGAGAATTTAATTATACAAAATGAATTAATCATCCAGGAGTTCAAGTTTTGTTATCTTGCTCAGTGAACTAGGACTTTTGAATGTCCTATGAGTGAAGTAATACTTCACTTAACACTCCGTTTAGGAGTTATGACAACATGAGCTTTAAAGGGCAAATTAATGTTCAAGTGATTTGTGATTTAATTTAATTTCAATTAATGGGTTTAAGTTTGGAATAATGTTCAAGTTGTTTTAGATTTATTTTGAATTCTTTATGTCTTTGGTGATGTTATATTTAATTCAATTTAATTTAATTAAATTTTAGTTTAATTTAATTTGGTTTAGTTTTACTTTCAATTTAATTTATTTAATTTAATTTAGTTTTAATTTTATTTTAACTTGATTTTATCATTTTTTTATTTAATCTAATATGTTTTAATTTAATTTTATTTTATTTAATTTAATATGTTTTAATTTAATTTAATATGTTTTAATTTAATTTAATTTAATTTAGTTTAATATATTTTAATTTAATTTAATTTAATTTATTTTAATATATTTTAATTTAATTTAATTTAATTTAGTTTAATTTTGATTTAATTTAAATTTAATTTAAATTTTTAATTTTAATTTAATATTATATATATTTTTTTATATTTTAAAGATGATTTAATTTAATTTTTAAAGTATTAATTTAATTGAAATTTTGGAAGGATTTAATTTAAATGTTTTAATCTTTAATTTAATTTATTTATTAAGTCTTTTAACATTTTAAATCTTGAATTTGGATTATCATTTTAATTAGGAATTAAATGTTATTGAGGTGATTTATTTAGGGATTTTTTTAAATTAAAGAATAAATCTCTTCCTAATAATATCCCTATTTTAATAATTTCAATTTTTTTATTATTCTTCCAAGTTTAATCAATTATTTAATTAAGGTTTATTTTAATTACTTTCAAATTGTTAGGTAGGTTTCCACCCTTTAACTACCTAAGTTTCAAACATCCAAAATCAACTTAGTATGAAATATTTTACCCACCCTTTTAATTAAACCTAAAATTTTTAATTATAGGTTAAAATTTTAATTACCATTTTGCCATTTAAACTTACTAATTTCATAACTCACTAAATTGAGCTTAAATGAATTTGAAATTTTTATGTGAATTCACTCATATATCAATCAAGACATTAGAGTAGAAAATGTGATTTTTCTGTATTTAATTTATTTATGTAATTATTTTTGGTGGAAAATAGGGATTTTCAAGGAAAATTTAATAATATGACCAAGGGAAAGTTTCTGTCCTTAAAAAAATTATGGGACATTCCTAATGACCAGAGGACCACTTGGACCAATTTTGGTGATTTTTTGAATTATATTATTTTTATTATAATTATTTTAAGTTTTGGAGTATTAATTAATTTAAAAATAAAATAATGGTTAAAAAATGAATTTTATATTTTTCAAAAATCTCTCTAATATCAAGGAAACAAGAGAACAAATTTTTATAATTTTCTGATTTTTCTTTGATTTATTAAAATTATTTTACTGGAAATGCTAGAAAATACATTTTTTTATTTTAAAATTACCTTAGGACTTTAAAATTTGATATCTCATCATAGAGACTTAAGAAAAATATGGGGCTTGTTCCTAAATGATTAAAATTCAAAATGTGATATTTTGGTGAATTTTATTATTTTTGTGATTTTTATTATTTTTCAATTATTAAAATATTAAAATAATGTAAAAAATTAACTTTTTTGGAAAATTGCAATTTTAATTTTCTTATATTCCCCTGATATCAGAGAGGCTCCAAAACTAATTTGGAAAATTTTTGAAAAGTATTTTGAAAGTTATGATTTTTTGAAGTTTAAGTTTGGCTAAATGGCTTAATCAACCCATTTGATAGGGCTAACCAAGTCCAATTGACATCAAACTTTTATGGTGGGTTCCTCTGATCCTAAAGGTCAATGGAGAATTAATTTTAAGTCAATTTGATGTATAATTAGCTCTAATTAATTAAAGTTCTATTTTGGGTGTTTAAGCCAATTAAGGTTATTCAAAGTTAGTTAACTCAAAACCTATTTTCCCTAGGGTCCTCTGGTCATGAGAAACCTCTCCAAATTTTCCTATAATTATTTCACAACATGCTAATTATTGGAATTAAAATACTCAGAATAACGACCTAGAATTGAATAATCAATAACTCTTCATAGGGATGGCCTCTGACTTTGGAAAATTCAGGGAATGTCCCCAAATTCAGAGGCTTCAAAAGCTCTATGGTCTCATGCCATGGTGAATTGTATACATGCATGGAGAATTGAAAATGTACAGAGAGTAAATAAATCATTAAAAATCAAATATTCAATGAAATTGAATGATTTCTTTTCCACATTATTCTCCACTGTTCACTGAGCAAGAGGGTATTTTTATTTTATTTTTATGATTTTTCTACACAAAGTTATGAATTTTTGAAGTTCTTGGTATTTAATATATAAGAAAAATCCTATTTTCCTACTTAAGTGACGCGGCGCCAGCTCAACCTCGGCAGCTCCGAACGCACACGCGTCGTCTCCTGATTCGGCGCCGCCATCCGACTCAGCGCTCCAGGGACCCGCGGTTCACGTACTATCGTGCTGTCCGGCTCGATCCAGACCGTCCGCTCGATACACGCTCGATCCGACGGCTCCCAGTCATCGTCTACGACTGGTGTGCACCCGTGACCGTCAACCTTCTATCCCTAATTTCTCACTCGATTCTCAACGGATTTTTGTGTTCTTATGCTCTATGGATTCGTCTTGAAGAGACGAACACATCCATAGGGTAAACATGCATTGAAATTGATTCAAATTAAATGGAGAATCTCTGTAAGCTCGGGAAGAAGAGTGAGTCCATACCTTTGCTCGCAGAAGTGAAGCTTCGATCCGAGAGTTGTGTCACCTTCGATTGGGTCCAAGCAAGCTCCAGATGAAGTCCCTTGGCCTGGTGAATTGTCTCGGTATGATTTCGACCACAGCCGATTACAAAGTTTGGAGTCTGGAACAGATGGGTGGCCTGGAGACGGGGCTTTTGCTGGTAAACTTCTTCTCTTGGTCCAGTGAAGGTGTAGGACCAATCAATTTGGGGATTGGCTCACCGTGGAGAAGTGTCCTCGGTTTTGGGCTTAGATTTCAACTCCGAAATCGAGCTCACAGAGAGGAAATGGCAGGGGGATTTCAGTGGGGATCAAGTTCTCTATGTGTGGGGAGTAGTCTGGAATGATTTTGGCAGAGTTTCCTTAAGGTTGGTTTAGCACCTCTTCCATGGCCGAGAGAGGTGGTGTTTAAATAGAAGAGGCTGGAGGGCCTCCCAGGGGGAGTTAGGGACTGGGATCAGCTGCTCTTGGCAAGGGAAGAACAGCTGCAATGGCCACTGGGCATGGGGCAACTCAAGCAAGGATGAATTTCAATGCTTGGCTCCTCCCAATGTCTCGGCCATGGCGTTTTCCGGCAGCTCGGTGGCCGGCCGGCTGTGCATGGGTCACCCTCAGGTTCAGGTGGGTAAGGGCTTGATGTTTGTGAAGTCAATTGGTGGCTGCCATGTGTAAAGGGTTTGAATCAAAGTGGAATGGGGTAAGGGTGCATTTAGGCTCAAATTGGTCAAATGCATGGATTGGGCTAGGTGCACCTTCCCATGGCTAGTTTGGCCTGAAGATAAAGTGGTTTAGGTCAGCATAATTAGGGGGGAAGGGTCACCATCCAAGTACAATTAAGTTTAAGCAAGGTTTAGTGGAGTCATGGAAGTGGCTAATCCCCTTAAGGGAATGTGGAAAGGGCCTCCTCCTCTTTCCATCTTGGGTATGGTGAGGTGGAAAGTAGATCCCATGGCTCTCATGTGGCTCATGCATGGCTTCATGGCTCATCTTTGGCTTGGGAAAAGTTTAGTCAACTTTCATGAGGAAGGGTGTTGGAATTTTTGATGGATTTAAGGAGAATTGTCATAAGGCTTGATTTGGATTTATTTGGTGATAGATTTTAGAACTTAGGAAGTGTTTTAAATCAAAGGGATGATGAGAGAAATTTCATGTGGGCTTTGTCATAGACTTTGGGCTTTTGAATTTGTCTTGGATGGGCTTTTTAGAAAGGTTTAAGGAAGTGGGCCTTCGGCTTTATGGATGGGAATATTTGTAGAAGGTTGGGCCAAATAATTATTGGGTTTGCTTTAGGGATGTGTCATGAGTAATTTGAAACAAATTTGAGGTTGTTTGGGTTTGAATTGAGTTGAATTTGGGCTTTTTGGTAAAGTGGCCAATGGTAGGCCAAATTGGGTTAACTTGGGCTAATGTTGAGCTAATGTTGAAATTGGTGTAAAATTAATGTTGAGAAATGTTTGTAGGGCTGTTTCAAAGAGGTCTCAACTTTTGTTGGGGTTGGATTTTGGGGTTTGGGCCTATTTGGGTTAAGTTTGGGTTTAGGTTAAAATTGGGATTTTTGGTTTTGGGTTGAATTTGAGTGGGGTTTGGGTCCAAATTTTGGGCAAATTATGTTAGTGTTTTGTTTGTGGGGATGTTAGGGAAGGTTTGGAAAAGATTTGGGGTTAATTGGAGTTGAATTGGGTTAGTTTGGGCTAAGTTTGGGTCATGGGTCGAAATTAGGCTTTAAGTTCAAAAGTGAAATTGGATTCAAATGTCAATCAAATTGGGCTTGGATTTGGTCTAGATTGGTGTTGGGAATGTTGAATTAAAGTTTAGAATTTAATTGGACCAGAATTTGGGTCAATTGGGTAGGTTTGGTTTGACATTGGGTTCACTTTGGGTTAAAATGGGTCAAATTAGGGATTTTGACGAAAGTGGAGTAAATTGAAACAATTGGCCCATGGTGTAGTTGGACAAAATAAAATTGGTAATATTTGGGATTTTTTGAAATTTTCTGTGAATTTTCTGAATTTTTGGATTTTTTGGCTAAGAGGGGCATTTTGGGTATTTGGAGGGTATTGGGGGGTATTTTTGGATTTTTTGGTATTTTTGGATATGGATGATCAATTTGAGTGGAGGGAAATGTTTAGGAACGATTTTGGGGAATTTTGTGTAATTTAGGTGATTTTGAAAATTTTGGGTAGTTTCAAGGGCATTTGGTAGGTTTGATGGGTCTGGGGTCCCAGGGGTTAAAAATTGAAAATTTAGAAAATTGAAAATTTAGAAAATTGAAAATTTAGAAAATTGAAAATTTAGAAAATTGAAGATTGGGTAAATGTAAGTGGAATGAAATAATTTTGGTTGAGCCATGAAGCCATATCAAGCCCACATGAGCCATGAAGGGACTCATTTGAGGCATTCACTATGTTGTTCCTAACCCTCTTAGCCAAGGGCTTAGGGGTTAAGGGCCATCCATGTGAATTACCTTCATGAGTCAGGAGGTCAAGTTGGGTATGGGTGTGGTTTTAGGAGGTGTGTGAAAGTGTAGTGTATAAGTGTAGTGTGTGTGTAAGTCAGCCCTCACTGCACCAGTGCCACCCGTAGGCGTTCTAAGGCCAAAGAGTCCTATAGGAACTCATCCTTTAAACTTCCACATTTGATTTCAACACTCTAGGTGATTAGGGGTCTACAATCAAGTATGTGGAGTTTGCAGGGAGTTTAAGAAGTGGTTTGAAATTCTAAAGAGTGGGTTCCACTTCTAGTCCTCTAAGATAGTCAAAGGAAAAGCCTAAGGCTAGATCCTAAGTACTAAAGAGAGAAGAGAAGACCTCATCAAAAATGAGGTCAACAAATGGACCCCCAATAGGTGTGGTGTGCTATCCAAGCACACCGCGCGTATTGGCGTTGACCGAAGCAATCAACAAAATCAACACAAAAGTCCAGGTGACAAACTTGGGACAGAGTAGAAGAATTTCCGCTGGGGAGTGTCAAGTATATCTCTGAGACTGGAGATTCCTGAACTCTCGCTGGGGAAAGGAAAAGGAGGTGAATCCCAAATCGCATGATCTGGGGGAATTTCGATTTAGATTTCATTTTGTTTCGACTTAAGTTTTGATGTGTGAGCTCAGATTTTAGTTTGAGTTTCAATTTAGATTGAAGTTTGTTAAAATTAATTTGAAGGGATTTGAACTTGAAATGAAAATTGGAATTTTGTGGTTTTAGATGTAACATCTTCAACCTCAAAAGAAAATTCAATTGATTGGATTGAACCATTGCAATGAGGAGAGATCTCAAAGCAATGCGGTATTGGATGTAAGATCCTTAACCTCAAGAGTTTGATTTTGATGTATTTCATCGCAATAGGGAAAGAACCTAAAGCAATGCAGTATCGGATGTAAAATCCTCAACCCCAAGAATTTGTTGATGTATTTCATTGCGATAGGGAAAGAATCCTAAAGCAATGCAGTATCAGATGTAAAATCCTCAACCCCAAGAATTTGATTTTGATGTATTTCATTGCGATAGGGAAAGAACCTAAAGCAATGCAGTATCGGATGTAAAATCCTCATCCCCAAAAATTTGATTTTGATGTATTTCATTGCGATAGAGAAAGAACCTAAAGAAATGCAGTATCAGATGTAAAATCCTCTACCCCAAAAATTTGATTTTTGATGTATTTCATTGCGATAGAGAAAGAACCTAAAACAATGCGATATCGGATGTAAAATCCTCAACCCCAAAAATTTTATTTTGATGTATTTCATTGCGATAGGGAAAGAACCTAAAGCAATGCAGTATCGGATATAAAATCCTCAACCCCAAAAATTTGATTTTGATGTATTTCATTGCGATAGGGAAAGAACCTAAAGCAATGCAGTATCGGATATAAAATCCTCAACCCCAAAAATTTGATATTTATGTATTTCATTGCGATAAGGAAAGAACCTAAAGCAATGCAGTATCAGATATAAAATCCTCAACCCCAAAAATTTGATTTTGATGTATTTCATTGCGATAGGGAAAGAACCTAAAGCGATGCAGTATCGGATATAAAATCCTCAACCCCAAGAATTTGATTTTGATGTACTATTGCAAAGATCCTAAAGCAATGCGGTATCGGATGTAAAATCCTCAACCCCAAAAATTGGATTTTGATGTATTTCATTGCGATAGGGAAAGAACCTAAGGCAATGCAGTATCAGATATAAAATCCTCAACCCCAAAAATTTAATTTTGATGTATTTCATTGCGATAGGGAAAGAACCTAAAGAAATGCGAATATCGGATGTAAAATCCTCAACCCGAAAAATTTGATTTTGATGTAATTGATTTTGCAAAGATTTGTAGTGTTGATTTGAAAAGTGTGGAATTTTGGTGTTTCGAGGATTTCATGAAAGTTGTAAAAGATTTTTGTGGAAAGAAACAGATTAGGAGGGAATACGTAGATGCTACATATCCCACTCAAAAGAGTTGATGGAAAATTGCTGGTTTGGATTGGATACAATTCCTCGCCATCAGATCCGAATCGAAAACCTCGTGGCTCCGTGTCAATGGAATCGACCGCTTCCATCCCAGACAAGGGAGAGAGTAGAACGGATTGAATTTCAGATTTGGAAGGTTTAGTTTGAATCTGATTGAGATTTGATTTGAGATCTGGAAGGTTGAATTTGAATTTGATTGAGATTTGATTTAAAATTTGTGTTCATTTTGTTTGTCCTTTAACGATTCAAATTTGCTTTATCGTTCATTTAATGTTCATGTGGATTTGGCGTTCATCATTTTTTTTAGATATTTAAGGAAAGTTTTCTTTTATTCTTTTTGTTTCTTTCTGTTCTTTGTTCGAAGTTCATTTAACTTTAATGGTGTTTCCCAGTCAATTTGCACAAAAGAGGTGAAGGCAAAAATGTGACATGGTCACTTTCATTCCAATCATGTCGAAGATATATCATACAACTCGATCTGGAATACATCTCATACAATCCATGTAGACTCAAAACGGACTATGTATGATCTTTGTCGATCCATCCAAAAAGGCATCTGTGAAAAATCCATGTCTGAATAGTGAGGTACATGGTCAATAACATCACCTTCCAAGCCATCCTTGGCAAGGATGTCGTATGGATGTACATTGGAGGTGTGATATTTTCCATGTAACTCACGAACTCGTAAGGCCGGAGGCTCTCTAGCTACGGGTCCGGTCGGAAGTGGTAAGGTGCTTTCCCGTCATCTATCCTTCGAAAGTAATCGAGATCCGCTTCATTGGTACTCCTGGTATGCAATGTTTAGCGACATCTGCTCCGTTGCCCTTTAGTATCATGACGGAACCTACCAGTAATGGTATCTTTACTGGCCCTCAGAACTCACCTGGGCCTGCTATCCGGAGGTCAGATTCAAACATGATATTACACTCATTCAGAAAAGAAACTGTGTAGAAAGGTCTGATAAAGTCGTGGTGATTGATGTGTGGGGGTATGCAGTAACCCTTCTTGTAAATGTTAATGATGCAACTGTTGGGTATGCAATCTGTTGGCAGTAACCTCCATGTTATCATTCTCTTTACCATCCTTTTGATGACTAATGGAATTGGATCTACCTTGCCATGACAGATTATCCACGGTGGGTTTCCCTTCCTGTCTTCTGCGAAGTTGTAGCAGGATCCACATTGTATTGTAATTCTCCCTTTCCCTGGCATCCATCTCTGGGGTTCTGAGTAGGTGTTTTCTCTTAAGCGGCCTGCTCGATCCATTCTTCTCAAATATCGGATGCTGTCCACGATTTGTTGTTGTTCGTATTCTGAGAACACGTTTGTATGTAGCTCGAGGCCTTCTAGTATATTGATCCTCCTGCCTCTAATTCTCTCGAAGTATTCAAAAGTTTGCTTCTGGAAATTCTGCATTCTTTCTAGCTCGTATTCTGGAATAATCTGCAAATGGCGAGGCCTGGTGACGTACTGTGGGATATATGGCTCAATCCCTTCGCATACTCCTGCATACCGCGGCTCCTCGGGGATGGTCTCCGTCGGGACATCCTCCGGGTTGCTTCTGCAACAAGGTCATGCATTATTGGTGGCTTTATCTGGTGGCGTGGTAGCCTTCCTTCTTCTGATCTCCTTGAGATTTCCCTGGTCTCTTATATTATCCTATGGGCTGGCCTCCTTTCATCAGGTTCCTGGCAAACTGGTATCCTTGAAGTATATGCACTGGTAGTAGCGACTGCCTCGTTTGTTGGGGTTGGATTTTGGGGTTTGGGCCTATTTGGGTTAAGTTTGGGTTTAGGTCAAAATTGGGCTTTTTGGTTTTGGGTTGAATTTGAGTGGGATTTGGGTCCAAATTTTGGGCAAATTATGTTAGTGTTTTGTTTGTGGGGATGTTAGGGAAGGTTTGGAAAAGATTTGGGGTTAATTGGAGTTGAATTGGGTAAGTTTGGGCTAAGTTTGGGTCATGGGTCGAAATTAGGCTTTAAGTTCAAAAGTGAAATTGGATTCAAATGTCAATCAAATTGGGCTTGGATTTGGTCTAGATTGGTGTTGGGGATGTTGAATTAAAGTTTAGAATTTAATTGGACCAGAATTTGGGTCAATTGGGTAGGTTTGGTTTGACATTAGGTTCACTTTGGGTTAAAATGGGTCAAATTGGGGATTTTGACAAAAGTGGGGTAAATTGAAAAAATTGGCCCATGGTGTAGTTGGACAGAATAAAATTGGTAATATTTGGGATTTTTTGAAATTTTCTGGGAATTTTCTGAATTTTTGGATTTTTTGGCTAAGAGGAGCATTTTGGGTATTTGGAGGGTATTGGGGGGTATTTTTGGATTTTTTGGTATTTTTGGCTATGGATGATCAATTTGAGTGGAGGGAAATGTTTAGGAATGATTTTGGGGAATTTTGGGTAATTTAGGTGATTTTGAAAATTTTGGGTAGTTTCAAGGGCATTTGGTAGGTTTGATGGGTCTGGGGTCCCAGGGGTTAAAAATTGAAAATTTAGAAAATTGAAAATTTAGAAAATTAAAGATTGGGTAAATGTAAGTGGAATGAAATAATTTTGGTTGAGCCATGAAGCCATATCAAGACCACATGAGCCATGAAGGGACTCATTTGAGGCATTCACTATGTTGTTCCTAACCCTCTTAGCCTGAGGGCTTAGGGGTTAAGGGCCATCCATGTGAATCACCTTCATGAGTCGGGAGGTCGAGTTGGGTATGGTGTGGTTTTAGGAGGTGTGTGAAAGTGTAGTGTATAAGTGTAGTGTGTGTGTAAGTCGGCCCTCACCGGACCGGGCCACCAGGGGCAGTCCTAAGGCCAAAGAGTCCTATAGGAACTCATCCTTTAAACTTCCACATTTGATTTCAACACTCTAGGTGATTAGGGGTCTACAATCAAGTATGTGGAGTTTGCAGAGAGTTTAAGAAGTGGTTTGAAATTCTAAAGGGTGGGTTCCACTTCTAGTCCTCTAAGATAGTCAAAGGAAAAGCCTAAGGCTAGATCCTAAGTACTAAAGAGAGAAGAGAAGACCTCATCAAAAATGAGGTCAACAAATGGACCCCCGATAGGTGTGGTGTGCTATCCAAGCACACCGCGCGTATTGGCGTTGACCGAAGCGATCAACAAAATCAACACAAAAGTCCGAGTGACAAACTTGGGACGGAGTAGAAGAATTTCCGCCGGGGAGTGTCGAGTATATCTCCGAGACCGGAGATTCCCGAACTCTCGCTGGGAAAGGAAAAGGTGGTGAATCCCAAATCGCATGATCCGGGGAATTTCGATTTAGATTTCATTTTGTTTCAGTTTAAGTTTTGATGTGTGAGCTCAAATTTTAGTTTGAGTTTCAATTTAGATTGAAGTTTGTTAAAATTAATTTGAAGGGATTTGAACTTGAAATGAAAATTGGAATTTTGTGGTTTTAGATGTAACATCTTCAACCTCAAAAGAAAATTCAATTGATTGGATTGAACCATTACAATGAGGAGAGATCTCAGAGCAATGCGGTATTGGATGTAAAATCCTTAACCTCAAGAGTTTGATTTTGATGTATTTCATCGCAATAGGGAAAGAACCTAAAGCAATGCAGTATCGGATGTAAAATCCTCAACCCCAAGAATTTGTTGATGTATTTCATTGCGATAGGGAAAGAACCTAAAGCAATGCAGTATCGGATGTAAAATCCTCATCCCCAAAAATTTGATTTTGATGTATTTCATTGCGATAGAGAAAGAACCTAAAGAAATGCAGTATCAGATGTAAAATCCTCTACCCCAAAAATTTGATTTTTGATGTATTTCATTGCGATAGAGAAAGAACCTAAAACAATGCAGTATCGGATGTAAAATCCTCAACCCCAAAAATTTTATTTTGATGTATTTCATTGCGATAGGGAAAGAACCTAAAGCAATGCAGTATCGGATATAAAATCCTCAACCCCAAAAATTTGATTTTGATGTATTTCATTGCGATAGGGAAAGAACCTAAAGCAATGCAGTATCGGATATAAAATCCTCAACCCCAAAAATTTGATTTTGATGTATTTCATTGCGATAGGGAAAGAACCTAAAGCAATGCAGTATCAGATATAAAATCCTCAACCCCAAAAATTTGATTTTGATGTATTTCATTGCGATAGGGAAAGAACCTAAAGCGATGCAGTATCGGATATAAAATCCTCAACCCCAAGAATTTGATTTTGATGTACTATGTGCAAAGATCCTAAAGCAATGCGGTATCGGATGTAAAATCCTCAACCCCAAAAATTGGATTTTGATGTATTTCATTGCGATAGGGAAAGAACCTAAGGCAATGCAGTATCAGATATAAAATCCTCAACCCCAAAAATTTAATTTTGATGTATTTCATTGCGATAGGGAAAGAACCTAAAGAAATGCAGTATCGGATGTAAAATCCTCAACCCGAAAAATTTGATTTTGATGTAATTGATTTTGCAAAGATTTGTAGTGTTGATTTGAAAAGTGTGGAATTTTGGTGTTTCAAGGATTTCATGAAAGTTGTAAAAGATTTTTGTGGAAAGAAACAGATTAGGAGGGAATACGTAGATGCTACATATCCCACTCAAAAGAGTTGATGGAAAATTGCTGGTTTGGATTGGATACAATTCTTCGCCATCAGATCCGAATCGAAAACCTCGTGGCTCCGTGTCAATGGAATCGACCGCTTCCATCCCAGACAAGGGAGAGAGTAGAACAGATTGGATTTCAGATTTGGAAGGTTTAGTTTGAATCTGATTGAGATTTGATTTGAGATCTAGAAGGTTGAATTTGAATTTGATTGAGATTTGATTTAAAATTTGTGTTCATTTTGTTTGTCCTTTAATGATTCAAATTTGCTTTATCGTTCATTTAATGTTCATGTGGATTTGGCGTTCATCATTTTTTTTAGATATTTAAGGAAAGTTTTATTTTATTCTTTTTGTTTCTTTCTGTTCTTTGTTTGAAGTTTATTTAACTTTAATGGTGTTTCCCAGTCAATTTGCACAAAAGAGGTGAAGGCAAAAATGTGACATGGTCACTTTCATTCCAATCATGTCGAAGATATATCATACAACTCGATCTGGAATACATCTCATACAATCCATGTAGACTCAAACGGACTATGTATGATCTTTGTCGATCCATCCAAAAAGGCATCTCGTGAAAAATCCATGTCCGAATAGTGAGGTACATGGTCAATAACATCACCTTCCAAGCCATCCTCGGCAAGGATGTCGTATGGATGTACATTGGAGGTGTGATATTTTCCATGTAACTCACAGCTCGTAAGGCCGGAGGCTCTCTAGCTCCGGGTCTGGCTGGAAGTGGTAAGGTGCTTTCCCGTCATCTATCCTTCGAAAGTAACTCGAGATCCGCTTCATTGGTACTCCTGGTATGCAATGTTTAGCGACATCTGCTCCGTTGCCCTTTAGTATCATGATGGAACCTACCGGTAATGGTATCTTTACTGGCCCTCGGAACTCACCTGGGCCTGCTATCCGGAGGTCAGATTCAAACATGATATTACACTCGTTCAGAAAAGAAACTGTGTAGAAAGGTCTGATAAATTCATGGTGATTGATGTGTGGGGGTATGCAGTAACCCTTCTTGTAAATGTTAATGATGCAACTGTTGGGTATGCAATCTGTTGGCAGTAACCTCCATGTTATCATTCTCTTTACCATCCTTTTGATGACTAATGGCATTGGATCTACCTTGCCATGACGGAGTATCCACGGTGGGTTTCCCTTCCTGTCTTCTGCGAAGTTGTAGCAGCATCCACATTGTATTGTAATTCTCCCTTTCCCTGGCATCCATCTCTGGGGTTTTGAGTAGGTGTTTTCTCTTAAGCGGCCTGCTCGATCCATTCTTCTCAAATATCAGATGTCGTCCACGATTTGTTGTTGTTCGTATTCGAGAACACGTTTGTATGTAGCTCGAGGCCTTCTAGTATATTGATCCTCCCGCCTCTAATTCTCTCGAAGTATTCAAAAATTTGCTTCGGAAATTCTGCATTCTTTCTAGCTCGTATTCCGGAATAATCTGCAAATGGCGAGGCTCGGTGACGTCATCGTGGGATATATGGCTCAATCCCTTCGCATACTCCTGCATACCTCGGCTCCTCGGGGATGGTCTCCGTCGGGACATCCTCCGGGTTGCTTCTGCAACAAGGTCATGCATTATTGGTGGCTTTATCTGGTGGCGTGGTAGCCTTACTTCTTCTGATCTCCTTGAGATTTCCCTGGTCTCTTCTATTATCCTATGGGCTGGCCTCCTTTCTTCAGGTTCCTGGCAAACCGGTATCCTTGAAGTATATGCACTGGTAGTAGCGTCTGCCTCGTCGCGCTGGTCCGCTGCTAGTTTAGTTAACATCTTGCGGATACGGCGATTTTTATTTCTTCGCCGAGTTGTCGTGAGAGTAGCTCTTCGTACTTCTCGAATCTCTGTGGGCGCGGTGCCGACGAGCCTCGCCCTCCGCCGTAGCGACTACGGACTTGATTCTCTTGTCCTCCTCGGTGTTTGTTTTCCTTTTCTTCGTCGCTGGGTTGTTGGCTTGGGCCACCCACTTTCATTACTCGTCCGACTGGCGCTTCCTCGTCAATCGCGGGACCCAGTCACCTTCCTCGTATTGCAGGCCTGTTGGTGCGAAGTCTGAGTCAATCTCTATTATTGCTCCATCTTTCACCCTCTTTTCGTCGAGTGCAAGGCTTACGCCATTTCTAAAGTTCAGGACCAACCGCCCGTTCGATATTTCCCTGCGAAAAGACAAGGAAAAGGATCAGGGGTTGTACTAAGAACAAGAACATTAAGAAAATGTTTATTGGAGACAGAGTTTTCTTTTTTTCTTTTTTTATTATTCCTTTTGTATTTTTAAATTCAACAGGAATGAAGTGGGAAAAGATCGGGAAAAAGATTTTGATTTAGAAGAGAGAACAAGGAAAATTTTATTATCATGATTTTATTTATTTTAGCACATTTTTTATTATTTTTAGGTTCGGACCTAGTCATAAGTAATTACTTCGCTCGTGCTTCTAGGGATGAAGAATTCATTCCTTCGAAACATCAGGTAGCGTAATACTTCCTCAAGTATCGTCCGTTGATCGGAAGCATATGTCGTTCTCCTTGGCAATTCACTAGCTGGTAGGAGCCTCCTGAGTAGACTGCCTCAACCACAAACGGTCCTTCCCAAGTGGGTTCAAATTTTCCTCCTATCTTGCGGTGTGCAAGGATAGGTCTCTTGAGACCGAGAACTAAGTCACCAACTTTGAAGGTTCTTGGGCGGACCAGTCTGTCATGGGCTTGAACCATCTTAGCTTGGTATAGTTCTAAATTCTGCTGCGCTGCAAGTCTTTTCCCTTCCAGGCTTTCCAACTCCTCTAGTCGTAATTTGGCATTCTCTTCTATCGTGATTTTGTTTGCAAGTCGCAATTCGAGTGAATGAAGCCTGGACCTCTAAGGGTAACACTCGCCTCGGACCCATACACCGGAGCGTAAGGTGTAGCTTCGAGTAGGAGTTCGAAGGTTGTCCGTAGGCCCATAAGGCTTCTAATAACTTCTCGTGCCAATTTCTCTTATTATCGTCCAAAGTTTTCTTTAAAATTTGAACGAGAGTTTTATTAAAAGCCTCGACCGAGTCGTTTGCTCTTGGTTAGTAAATTGTTGAATACCGCCGATCGATTCCGTGTCTCCCGACAAAATTGTTGATTTGCGTGCTTCGAATGTTGACCCGTTATCCGAGATGATCTCGCGCGGCACTCCAGAAACGGTAGACAACTTGGTTCTTGAAAAGCCGTAGCACGTGGTGTGCTTTCACTTCTCTTAGTGGAACCGCCTCTGCCCACTTGGAAAAGTAATCTGTAGCTGCAAGAATGAAGCGATGTCCTTTTGAAGATGGTGGTTCTATTGGACCCACTATATCTGTGCCCCAACATTCAAATGGCCACGATGCAATTATCGGATTTAGCACATTTGGAGGTTGGTGTAGAACCACTCCGTGCACTTGGCATTTGTGACAGCTCTTGGCGATTTTCATGCAGTCGGTCATCATCGAGGGCCAGTAGTACCCTAGTCTTT
The DNA here is from genome assembly GCA_022702705.1 of Papilionanthe hookeriana x Papilionanthe teres. NCBI lineage: Eukaryota > Viridiplantae > Streptophyta > Magnoliopsida > Asparagales > Orchidaceae > Papilionanthe > Papilionanthe hookeriana x Papilionanthe teres. The sequence continues at coordinate 75,041,890 of CM040435.1, read as the reverse complement.
TAATTTTCATTTTCATCTTCGGACCGACTGGTGAGCGCCACGTAGTTCGAATGCATCTCTTTAACAATTTCACGGGCCTCGGACCCGCTTAGGCACCTTAGCCGCATTTGATCAAAAGACCTTCGTATAACGTGTTGTTTATTAATGCGTAGGACGGAGTTCTTTTCTTGATCCGATGGGCTAACGACCTATCGTCCGGTAGTTTTCCTGTTTGCGGTGTAGTCTATTAATGGCCGTCGCCAATCTTTCGTGTTTTCACGTCACTGCTCGCAATCGATTCTTTTCTTTTTCGATTTGTGTATTGTGTGTATGTCGAGCTGTGATAGGACCTGACGTCCGTGAACTGACACTTCCACTGATTCATCTTGCAAGCAGGCAAATTCTTTTGCGAGGCAGGCTAACGCATCTGCTAAAGCGTTTTCTTTTCTGGGAATTTTGTAGATCGTCACATTCGGAATCTGTTCTAACAACTGTATGGCATACTGGAAGTATTGCTCGAGTTTTGGCATCAAAATTTTGTATTGTCTGGTGATCTGTTGAATGATTAACTGTGAATCCCTGTAGATGTTGATGTTTGTTATCCTCATTTGAATAGTTAATTCCAGTCCTGTTACGAGAGCTTCGCATTCAGCTTCATTGTTTGTACACGGCTCTGTCAAGTTGTAGGAGTATCTTAACATCCCCCGCTCCGGTGTTATAAAGATTAGTCCAATTTCTGCCTTACCGGGCACTATCACTTGCGATTCTTCATCTTTGTGTGCTTGAAGATGCTCCGTCGAAATATAATTCCCAACGTCGATCATCGTGGTCTTCTAAGCTCATTATTTGTTCATCCGGCAAGTCGTCATCGAGAGGAGATTCTGCCGCGAAAGGGTGTCTTTGCAGGAAGTCTGCTAGGACTTGTCCCTTTACGGCACGAAGAGGCACGAAAGTTATATCGAATTGCAATAATATCATTGACCACTCGGCAAGTCCGCCGTAAAGCGTTGGACGGGTCATCAAGTATTGCAATGAATTAAATTTCGAGATCAGGTTGACCTTATGAGAAAGCATGTAGTGCCTGAGCTTTTGAGAGGCGAAGATCAGGGCCAAACAGTGCTTTTCAATTGTGGGATACATTATTTTCGTCGGAAGTAAACGACGGCGTAAGTAGTAAAGAGCATTTTCTTTACCCTCATCATTGACCTGGGCTAACAGGTCTCCGAGTGAGTCATCTAAAGCGGTGGTATAAAGTATCAATGGTCTACCTGAGACTGGGGCTGCTAAGACAGGAGGTGTCATTAAATATTGTTTAATGTCCTCGAAGGCCCTCTCGGCATTTCTCTTCCCAAATAAATTTGGCGTCCTTTTTAACTAATGCCGAGAAAGGCTGACACCTACCTGACAAGTTCGAGATAAAGCGTCGAAGATATCTCAGCTTCCCTTGAAAAGATCGTAGTTGTTTTAAGGTTTTGGGAGGTGGCATTTCTAAGATAGCTTTAATCTTTTCAGGGTCGATTTCAATTCCACGATGTCCGACAACGAATCCTAAGAATTTCCCGGAGGTGACGCCGAAGGCGCATTTTAAGGGATTTATCTTAAGGTTAAATTGTCTTAATCGTTCGAAAACAATTCTCAAATCATACAGGTGGTTTTCCTTTACTTTGCTTTTGATGACCACATCATCCACATAGCATTCGACTTGATTGTGGATGAGAACATCAAAAATTCTTGTCATTGCTCTCTGGTATATTGCTCCCGTGTTCTTCGATCCGAATGGCATCACCGTGTAGCAATATACTCCGATCGGCGTTCGAATGCTCGTAAGTTTTTCATCTTCTCGGAACCATTTTTATCTGGTTGTATCCTGAAGATCCATCCTTGAATGAGAATATTTCATGTGTTGAAGCAATGTCGATCATTAATTCTGGGATCGGTAGAGGGAATTCATCTTTTGGACATGCCTTGTTTAAATCTCTGAAATCCACACAAATTCTGATCTGACCATTCTTCTTCCTGATTGGTACCACATTGGCTAACCAAGTCGGGTATTGTTCTTCACGGACAAATTTGGCGTCTATTAGCTTTTTAACTTCAGCTATGACTTGTTGTTCAATTTTTAGACGCATTCTTCTGGGACCTTGTCTGACTGGAACAGAAGTAGGATCCATTCCTAGCTTATGGACTGCGACCTCTGGAGCTAATCCTAGCATCTCATCGTAGCTCCAAGAAAAACAATCTTTAAATTCCATTAATAACTTGATTATTTCTTCGGATTCTTCTTTATTGAGTAAGGACCTAACAAAGGTAGGTCTAGGCTCTTCGCCAGTACCTAAGTTAACTTCCGTTAACTCATCTATTGTAGATTTGATCTCTTCTTCGAACTCTGGTGGAGCGTTTCCAATTTGTAAATCTTCAAGTTCTTCTGTAGTTTCCATGAAGTTTTCATTAGACTCGCAAGTGACAACCAAGCAAAATTCAGTATCGTCAACTGATCCTACTGTGCCAAATTCGAGACCATTCTTTGAATTGGGTGGACGACCGGAGTTATTCCATAATTTTTCAAAATGTTGTGATTGACCTTTTGTCCATTATCGAGGTAAGAAACCACATTGAATTAAATTTTGAACACAGGGAGAGTACCACTCAAAAGGCAATTCCATTAATTTGGAAGAAGTGACATCCTCAAATTGTACATTATTTTCAGTTTTGGAGGATGGAGCACCACGATAGAATTTGATGGGCTTTGCACCGCCCCTACGTACCTCTTTGACCACCATACCCTCGATCTTATTAGAATGGATCGGGGTCAGGGTCATAATATGTACATAGTGGTTAATCTTCTCGTACATCGATTTATATTCCTCGTTCTTTTCATCTTCGAGAGAAATCCTAAATTGCGGCTTCTTCCGACTTATTGTCGCTGCCTCTTGCTTGATTTCTTTTTCTTCTTCAGAACTGTCTTCCCAATCAACATTGATGGTTGGTTTCCTCTGTCCAACTGTCCTAACGTCTCTGCCACGACCTCGTCCCCGGCCTCGACCTCGGATGCGAGTTGTGGAGAAACCTTCACCATCTCGCTGTAAGAGAGTGGTGAGTGACTTTTGGACTAGAACTTCAGGTTCTTCGTCGTCCCGAACTTCTTTTGCTTCATTCATTATGATATCTCTGGAGAAGATTGTTTTCTTCGGAGGTGTGTAATAAACTGCATCTTCATGGATTCCAATTTCATGTACGGAGAATGGTTGTAAGTCACCTTTGATGCATTGTTCCCCTCCATCGTAGTATTTGATGCACTGATGTAGGGATGATGGTACCATCCGATTTTCATGTATCCAAGGTCGGCCCAGTAGAGCGTTGAATGACGTTTCTGAATCACTTATGTGAAATTTCGCGGTTGTCTTTGCTAAGTCACCGGTCTTCATTAGCAGTGTTATCGATCCGAGGGCTCTTTCTCCTTTCTGGTTGAATCCTCTTAATAACATTTTATCCACTTCCAGCTCGAGAGCATCACTTTCCAAGTATGCTAGCGTTCGAAGATTCATTATATTGATTGATGCTCCTGGATCCACCAATACTCTGGAGAGTGTAAACTTCCCAATTGTAACTGAAATGTACAACGGTCGGTTGTGGTCTGCTATCCCAAGTAGTAGGTCATTGTCCGTAAAGGTAACACCTCGCTGTTCATTTAACGAGCAAACCTCATCTAAGGCATCTCCAGTCATTTGAGATAAGCAAATTTCTGGATCAAGCAAGGCCTTGATCAAAGCTTCTCTCATCTCCTTTGATAAGATGAGAACGTCGTAGATGCTCAGTTTAGCTGGTAGTTTCCTAAGATGGGCTAGCACGTTGTAGTCCACTTTATTTTCATGTGTCTCGGTTTCTTCTCGAATGGGTATTTCTCGCTGCCGGGTTGGTTCTTCCCGAACAACCACCGCTTTCCTTTGTCCTTCGGACCCATTCTCGGAGGTAGAACTCTTCCACTTCTTAAGTTGACTTCTGTAATTTCTTCCGAATCTAATATCGAGTTTGCTGGTGTCTGCTCCTGAATCGGAATGACAGGTTCTTCTGGATTAGCTTCAGAGTCTGAAGGCTCTAACTCTATTGTGATTGGAGCTCCTCGAAACTCGCAAATAGAATCATTGCTTGTTGAACTCTCGTAGCCTCCTTGGTGGATGTCTTCTTTGTCATTGTGATCGTTGAGATTGTGTATGATTTGAGAATTGTTAGTTGTATCGGAATCGATGTCCGGATTAGGTTGGTTGTCGCTAGTTACGTAATCGTTAGAAACAGTCAAAACGTAGCCAACGCCATAACCCTTATCATTATAAGATCCCACCGGAGTGAGCAGATAATCATACAGAGTCAGAGGTTCGAGGGATTTCTCCCCCGAATCGGAAACATCCATCCTAGGATAAGCAGCCCCTAGTCTAGCCTTAAGAGTCTCGGTCTTTTCTTCTTCATTAATTTTCTTCTTTTCTTCAATCGTCTCTTATTGAGGTGGTTCTTCTATCGCAAGTGATAGTGCCGACTTGACAGGTTTCGAACTCTGAATTGAGGCTCGCACCGAAGTGGTTTGGATGCGATCCAAAATCTTCTTCGAAGACTTTGTCCAAGCGGTAGTCCATCCATCATCACTAGCATAGGGATCTATCGAACAATGATATCCGTCTAGATAACATCGACGGAACCTCCTTTCGGGGTTCCTTCATGTATTCCTTCGGGATCGTTATGTTCCCTTTTCGGAGATTGTCGTTGAGCCAACTTTTCGAAGGTAATACAATCTTCTATCTTGTGTCCAAGCATCCGGTGGTAAGGGCAAAAGTTGGGATCACCTTTCTTGTCGACTTCTTCTGGTTTCTTAGGCTCTGGCAGTTGGAAATCTGGAGTCTTCATCAGACCGCGGAACATTTTCGGCACTGCCTCATTCTCGAACGGATACTCCCCGCTCGTAAGCTCCCTTAACGTACGTTGTGGACGAGGCGGTTGTTCATACCGTCGAGATGACCGATAGCCGGGTCAGGTCGTCGGTAATTCCGTTGAATTTGCCGCGCCGTTCGGCGGTATTTGTATTGGTCGCTTGCCTTTATCGATCGCTGCGACGATCCCGGACTTCTTTCAAAAGTTTTCACGGGCTTCTCGTTTGTCTGTTTTGTCGATGAAACTTAATTGCTTCGCCTCCTCTTGCAAGCTTCCGACCTTGCTTAACAACTTCTCGAAAGTCTTAATAGTAAATCCTTCGAGGAGAAGTGCTATCGAGCCATGAATGCTCTTAAGTAAAATGCCGATCGCATGTCGTTCTTGTAGCCGTGGCTCACACTTCATACTTAGATTCCTCCATCGAAGTATGTAGTCCACCAAAGTTTCGTTCGGCTTCGCTTCTCTACCACTAAATCACCTATAAGTGATGTGGTGCCGAGCTCCGACAAATCGCTCGATGAAGAGGTTCTCTAATTCTGAAAATGTCTTCACCGAACCGTTCGGCAATTCCGCATACCAATCAAAGGTGATCCCCGACGAGCCGTCGACAAATTGTCTGAAGAGTAAAGCATCACTTCCGCCGCATTGCAACAACTGGCACGAAAATGTGCAACATGCTGCCGAGGGTTTCCTGTTCCTTCAAAGGTCTTGAACAGAGGTGGTACGAAGCCTTTTGGGTATTGTACAACGTAGAATTCTTCGGGGTAAGTTCTACCCGTCCGAATGGATGTCCCGCTCTTTGATTGTGCCAAGGCTTCTCGCACCTGCTGTTCCACCATGCTCTTGATATCCTTTTCCGGAATCATGCTTTGTATTGCATCCTTTTTTAACTGATCATCCCCGTTGACGGATGTAATCTCCTTTCCTCCGTCTACAATGTGAATAACTTCTGGGGTGTTTCTCTTCGGGGTCGAACTCGACTCCGGAGAGTGGCTAGTGGCTGCAGCCCATCTCTTCCATCCTTTTTGCCATTCGGCGATCGTATCATCTTTCTCTTGAAGCCGTATCCTCATCACTTCGGCTCCTCTCTTCTGCGGCCGCAGGAACACCTTGTGAAGCTGACGAAGCTCGTGTTTCAACCATGTTAATTTCTCGCATATTCATCATCCATGAACTTCGACGAGTCGACTTCATCTCCGAATTTTTCTTCTCTTTCTCTTGCTAATCGCCGAATATCAGCTCTTAGCTTTTCCATAGCATCTTCTAATGGTCTCTTCGTGCATCCTTGCAGTTGTCATGCGATAACTGTCGAGTTTCCTTCTCATGAGTCCCCTTCATTGCGGTAGCACTTTCTTCAGACTCAAGTCTCCTAACGAGACTTTCCTTCTCAGGTTGTTGTTTTAATCTAATTGTCTAGTAGTGGGACGCCATACCATCCTTCTAGCAGCAGAAGGTCTAGGACCGGATGGTCCGTCGCCCAAATGCTCGGAAGGTGGTATCCTCCCTAATTTGTAGTCCTGAAACAACGACAAAGTGGACTAGCTTTCATTCTCTTATTCGGCTTTTCTGCAGCGATAAGCAGGTTCTACTCGCGACCCAAGACGGATTTGCCTAGCACCCGCCCTATCCTTCTTAAAATCTCTGATACATGGCATTTTTCTTTCTTTGCTAACTTTTCTATCAGGGTTTGCAGTCGAGCAAATGGCGTAATTCTAGCCCTTTTCTTACGGCCGTCGTTGTAATATGCGGGCTGAGGCAATGCAGAAGCAATCTTACGGACATTTTCCTCATCCTCTGTGGCGGAGAGGGGATGGAACCTACTTCCTCCCAAAAGTGGTATGTATTCAGGCAGCGGTGTATACTCGGGCAGTCTCCGGATTTCCTCTGGAAAGCAACTTCGGCAGCTCGGCTTCTCTAGCAATCCTTCTACTTCGTTCCTTCTCCGAGTCCGTGTCGGTAATGGAATTCTCGAGCCGGACCCGATCTCAAAAATGAAGGTCTCACAGAAGATATGTACCCTCCACGAGTTCATCACGCTTCTGAATTTCCTTCCCCTTTAGTTTGGCGTAGCCGGGTAGGTACGAGAGACAACTAGCACCGAATGGGAGTAGCAACAATGTCCTTCGCGAACAACGATTTCGCTGGAATCTGCAGAGGAGGGAATTCATGAGTCGACTCGAGGTTAAACTCAATCAACGGCTTCTCGCCTGAATCTTGCTTGCGAGTGAAAAGAGAGCGATGTCGGGGATTTTGATGTCGTGTCCCGAATCCTCGTCCGAATCGAATGATTCCATTATCGCGCTCATCCGAACACACCAGTCCAGTCCGTGACGAAGGAGAAGATCGGCTTGGGGCTTCCATTTCGCAGGCGCATTCCAAGTGTTAGTCCCCGAATCGTGCTTCTTCTTGTCGTAAAACTTATGACGAAAAGAAAGAGTCCGAACACATTTCCGTTTATCTTAGTGTATTTGTGGTATTAAAAGAAAATTTATTTAGATAATTGTTTTTCTAAAAGATTTGTTCGTTAGGACGAAGAATTATTAAAAGAAGGAGAGTTGTAGGAAGGGTAAAAGGAATTGATTAGGAACTGGAAAAGGAAGAGAAAGTCTTGTAGAAACTTCTCGACCCGCAAGACTGCTCCTAAACTAATACCTATTGGGGCCCACCCCACCTCAGAAATGAGGTAAAAGGATCTCGGAACCTCTCTGTTTAGGGGTGTCTAAACAGTGGCTCCTAAATCCGAGAGAATGTTGGCTATACTTGTTCAAGGTAGAAATGAACATAGTATTCCAACGGGAAGAAGGGTAGTTCGATCCACTAGGGACATGGATATACTACCGATTTCTTTGAAAGAAGAATTATTTGATTAAAAATGAAGAGAGGAATTGTCCCCAGCGGAGTAGCCAGAAATTGTCGGCATATTTTTAGGTTTTAAATTTGGTTTAAATATATAAATTATATATATATATATATATATATATATATATAATTTAGAAAGTAGCATTTGATTTTGAAAATAATTTTGAATTTTAAAATTTTAAGATATGAAATCAAACTGATCTCACATCCCAAATAGTTTATATAAATGAGCGCCACATCACAAGCTGTGTATCTATCCCGAAGAATAGACACACTACTTGATGATGGGGCTCGATTAGATAAACTAGAAGATTTGTGACATTTGTTTGGTCTGCGAACCAATTTTATAAGCCGACAAGTTCCCCTGCTTAATACGAAGAAATTAAGCAGGGTTTATATTACCTGGGTTCTTTAAATTCTCTATAAGGGCAAGCCCCTATAGTTAATTACATCTTAAATGACGGGAATCACTTAAGAAAACTCTCGATAATAATCAATAATTCTGCTCTCAAGAATCTCAAAGTTTAAGTTTTCAACGGATTAAATTTTAAAATTTCAATAGGGAATGAATCAAGTTTGGAACATTTTGTTTTGGGAATTCAAAGGAAGACAGGTAGGAGAAATTACAGATTCGAAGCGAACTTCGGTAATTTCCCGACTATCCTATTGTTTCGCTTGAATTTAGGAAAGTCCTAATGTTTATTTAATGTTTTGATCTTGCCAATTTTAATTAATTAGGACTTATATTCGTATGACATGATCATACAAATAGCTCTCGAAGATGTGAGGGTTTATGTCGTATCGAACGACTACCTCGGAGTCCTAAGACCGGTTAGGGCTTAATTTGCAATGCAAATGCCTAACAAATGGTTGAGGATTTATGTTGCACTAGGTAGACTACTCAAGGTTCTATGGTTTGGTTATTTAATTCTAAGAAAGTTTTGCTGAAGTAGACTCAGGTTTTGCTGACGACGATGGCCGTGCTGCCCACCATGCTCCGAGCTCTTTGTTGTTGCAGAGGTTTAGTTTTAGAAGATTGTAATCAAAAGAGAAGAGAAGAGTTTGGTTTTAGAAATCTTAAAGTCCAAGTGTTTTTTTAGTGTTTTAATTAAAACAAATCTTAAAGTTGATTATAACAACACCGGTTAAGATCCCACTGGTTCCATCCTTCCGGCATCGTTATTTTTATCGGATTCACTTAGTCCAGATGAATTTGCTAAACTCAACTAAATGAGTTCCACACTTTCATTTAGACCGTGGGAAATCCCATTAGCAACACGAAGGTTACATCATCCGAGGTATTCCCGATCATCCAACAAGACGTTTTAATTTAGTTGTAATTGTAGTTTTGTGTTCTGTTTGTGATTAAATTTTGAGTTGTTTTATATTTTGAAATGTTGTAACGGTGAATTTTATCTTGTAATGACTTTTAATTTAGTTTTGGTTTCGGTTTTAGGGACTATCCTAAAGGTGTGGGTTTTCATGCAACCATTGTTTATCATGTAAGAAAAGTAAAGTGCATTTGCAATAAAGTAAATTTCAAGGAGGTAAATTGCAATAAAACAAAAGCATACCTGGAGGGTCTTCCCGTCATCCCAAGCTGCACTTAAACACAATTTAGGATATTTAATCATTTAAAGCAAGTTCCTATGTAAAGCTAAGGGAAGGGTTATGGTTTTCTACCAAGGTCCTACTCCTATAGCTAGTCATCTCCTATGACGTCTAGTGTTCTTGTGTTTTGGCTCGAGGACGATTTTCTTCATCAAAGAACAATTAAGTTCAATTGTTCTTATAAACATCCTATCATATTGAGGAAGTGCTTAAGACGAATCTTAAACATCTTTTCAATACCTCTAGGATTGTTTTAAGTCCAAGAGAATTTAATTATACAAAATGAATTAATCATCCAGGAGTTCAAGTTTTGTTATCTTGCTCGATGAACTAGGACATTTGAATATCCTATGAGTGAAGTAATACTTCACTTAACACTCCGTTTAGGAGTTATGACAACACGAGCTTTCAAGGGCAAATTAATGTTCAAGTGATTTGTGATTTAATTTAATTTCAATTAATGGGTTTAAGTTTGGAATAGTTGTTCAAGTTGTTTTAGATTTATTTTGAATTCTTTATGTCTTTGGTGATGTTATATTTAATTTAATTTAATTTAATTTAATTTTAGTTTAATTTAATTTGGTTTAGTTTTACTTTCAATTTAATTTTATTTAATTTAATTTAGTTTTAATTTTATTTTAACTTGATTTTATTATTATTTTTTTAATCTAATATGTTTTAATTTAACTTAATTTTATTTAATTTAATATGTTTTAATTTAATTTAATATGTTTTAATTTTATTTAATTTAATTTAGTTTAATATATTTTAATTTAATTTAATTTAATTTAGTTTAATATATTTTAATTTAATTTAATTTAATTTAGTTTAATTTAGATTTAATTTAAATTTAATTTAAATTTTTAATTTTAATTTAATATTTTATATTTTTTTTATATTTTAAAGATGATTTAATTTAATTGTTAAAGTATTAATTTAATTGAAATTTTGGAAGGATTTAATTTAAATGTTTTAATCTTTAATTTAATTTAATGATTAAGTCTTTTAACATTTTAAATCTTGAATTTGGATTATCATTTTAATTAGGAATTAAATGTTATTGAGGTGATTAATTTAGGGATTTTTTTAAATTAAAGAATAAATCTCTTCCTAATAATATCCCTATTTTAATAATTCCAATTTTTTTATTATTCTTCCAAGTTTAATCAATTATTTAATTAAGGTTTATTTTAATTATTTTCAAATTGTTAGGTAGGTTTCCACCCTTTAACTACCTAAGTTTCAAACATCCAAAATCAACTTAGTATCAAATATTTTACCCACCCTTTTAAATAAACCTAAAATTTTTAATTATAGGTTAAAATTTTAATTACCATTTTGCCCTTTAAACTTACTAATTTCATAACTCACTAAATTGAGCTTAAATGAATTTGAAATTTTTATGTGACTTCACTCATATATCAATCAAGACATTAGAGGAGAAAATGTGATTTTTCTGTATTTAATTTATTTATGTAATTATTTTTGGTGGAAAATAGGGATTTTCAAGGAAAATTTAATAATATGACCAAGGGAAAGCTTTCTGTCCTTAAGAAAATTATGGGACATTCCTAATGACTAGAGGACCACTTGGACCAATTTTGGTGATTTTTTGAATTATATTATTTTTATTATAATTATTTTGAGTTTTGGAGTATTAATTAATTTAAAAATAAAATAAAGGTTGAAAAATGAATTTTATATTTTTCAAAAATCTCTCTGATATCAAGGAAACTAGAGAACCAATTTTTATAATTTTCTAATTTTTCATTGATTTATTAGAATTATTTTAGTGGAAATGCTAGAATTATTTTAAAATTACCTTAGGACTTTAAAATTTGATATCTCATCATAAAGACTTAAGAAAAATATGGGGTTTGTTCCTAAATGATTAAAATTCAAAATGTGACATTTTGGTGAATTTTATTATTTTTGTGATTTTTATTATTTTTTAATTATTAAAATATTAAAATAATGCAAAAAATCAACTTTTTGGAAAATTGCAATTTTAATTTTTTTAAATTCCTCCGATATCAGAGAGGCTCCAAAACCAATTTGGTGAATTTTTGAAAAGTATTTTGAAAGTTATGAATTTTTGAAGTTTAAGTTTGGCTAAATGGCTTAATCAACCCATTTGATAGGCTAACCAAGTCCAATTGACTTCAAACTTTTATGGTGGGTTCCTCTGATCCTAAAGGTCAGTGGAGAATTGATTTCAAGTCAACTTGATGTATGATTAACTCTAATTAATTAAAGTTTCATTTTGGGTGTTTAAGCCAATTAGGGTTATTCCAGGTGAGTTAACTCAAAACCTATTTTCCCTAGGGTCCTCTGGTCATGAGAAACCTCTCCAAAATTTCCTAGAATTATTTCACAACATGCTAATTATTGGAATTAAAATACTCAGAATAATGACCTAGAATTGAATAATCAATAACTCTTCATAGGGATGGCCTCTAACTTTGGAAAATTCAGGGAATGTCCCCAAATCCAGAGGCTTCAAAAGCCCTATGGTCTCATGCCATGGTGAATTGTATACATGCATGGAGAATTGAAAATGTGCAGAGAGTAAATAAATCATTAAAAATCAAATATTCAATGAAATTAAATGATTTATTTTCCACATTATTCTCCTCTGTTCACTGAGCAAGAGGGTATTTTTATTTTATTTTTATGATTTTTCTACACAAAGTTATGGATTTTTAAAGTTCTGGGTATTTAATAAATAAGAAAAATCCTATTTTCCTACTTAAGTGACGCGGCGCCAGCTCAACCTCGGCAGCTCCGAACGCACACGCGTCGTCTCCTGATTCGGAGCCTCCATCCGACTCAGCGCTCCAGGGACCCGCGGTTCACGTACCATCGCGCTGTTCGGCTCGATCCAGACCGTCCGCTCGATACACGCTCGATCCGACGGCTCCCAGTCATCGTCTACGACTGGTGTGCACCCGTGACCGTCAACCTTCTATCCCTAATTTCTCACTCGATTCTCAACGGATTTTTGTGTTCTTATGCTCTATGGATTCGTCTTGAAGAGACGAAAACATCCATATGGTAAACATGCATTGAAATTGATTCAAATTAAATGGAGAATCTCTGTAAGCTCGGGAAGAAGAGTGAGTCCATACCTTTGCTACGAGAAGTGAAGCTTCGATCCGAGAGTCGTGTCCCCTTCGATCGGGTCCAAGCAAGCTCCGGATGAAGTCCCTTGGCCCAGTGAATTGTCCAGTGCATGATTTCGACCACAACCGATTACGAAGCTTGGAGTCCGGAACGGATGGGTGGCCCGGAGAAGGGGCTTTTGCTGGTAAACTTCTTCTCTTGGTCTGGTGAAGGTGTAGGACCAATCAATTTGGGGATTGGCTCACCGTGGAGAAGTGTCCTAGTTTTGGGCTTGGATTTCAACTCTAAAATTGGGCTCACAGAGAGGAAATGGCAGGGGGATTTCAGTGGGGATCAAGTTCTCTATGTGTGGGGAGTAGTCTGGAATGATTTTGGTAGAGTTTCCTTAAGTTTGGTTCAGCACCTCTTCCATGGCCGAGAGAGGTGGTGTTTAAATAGGAGAGGTTGGAGGGCCTCCCAGGGGGAGTTAGGGACTGGGATAAGCTGCTCTTGGCAAGGGAAGAACAGCTGCAATGGCCACTGGGCATGGGGCAACTCAGCAAGGGAGAATTTCAATGCTTGGCTCCTCCTAATGTCTCGGCCATGGCGTTTTCCGGCGGCCTGGTGGCTGGCCGGCCAGGCATGGGTCACACTCAGGTTCAGGTGGGTAAGGGCTTGATGTTTGTGAAGTCAATTGGTGGCTGCCATGTGTAAAGGGTTTGAATCAAAGTGTAATGGGGTAAGGGTGCATTTTGGCTCAAATTGGTCAAATGCATGGATTGGGCTAGGTGCACCTTCCCATGGCTAGTTTGGGCTGAAGATAAAGTGGTTAAGGTCAGCATAATTAGTGGGGAAGGGTCACCATCCAAGTACAATTAAGTTTAAGCAAGGTTTAGTGGAGTCATGGAAGTGGCTAATCCCCTTAAAGGAATGTGGAAAGGGCCTCCTCCTCTTGCCATCTTGGGTATGGTGAGGTGGAAAGTAGATCCCATGGCTCTCATGTGGCTCATGCATGGCTTCATGGCTCATCTTTGGCTTGGGAAAAGTTTAGTCAACTTTCATGTGGAAGGGTGTTAGAATTTTTGATGGATTTAAGGAGAATTGTCATAAGTCTTGATTTGGATTTATTTGGTGATAGATTTTAGAACTTAGGAAGTGTTTTAAATCAAAGGGATGATGAGAGAAATTTCATGTGGGCTTTGTCATAGACTTTGGGCTTTTGAATTTGTCTTGGATGGGCTTTTTAGAAAGGTTTAAGGAAGTGGGCCTTGGGCTTTATGGATGGGAATTTTTGTAGATGGTTGGGCCAAATAATTATTGGGTTTGCTTTAGGGATGTGTCATGAGTAATTTGAAACAAATTTGAGGTGGTTTGGGTTTGAATTGAGTTGAATTTGGGCTTTTTGGTAAAGTGGCCAATGGTAGGTCAAATTGGGTTAACTTGGGCTAATGTTGAGCTAATGTTGAAATTGGTGTAAAATTAATGTTGAGAAATGTTTGTAGGGCTGTTTCAAAGAGGTCTCAACTTTTGTTGGGGTTGAATTTTGGGGTTTGGGCCTATTTGGGTTAAGTTTGGGTTTAGGTCAAAATTGGGCTTTTTGGTTTTGGGTTGAATTTGAGTGGGGTTTGGGTCAAAATTTTGGGCAAATTATGTTAGTTTTTTGTTTGTGGGGATGTTAGGGAAGGTTTGGAAAAGATTTGGGGTTAATTGGAGTTGAATTGGGTTAGTTTGGGCTAAGTTAGGGTCATGGGTCCAAATTAGGCTTTAAGTTCAAAAGTGAAATTGGATTCAAATGTTAATCAAATTGGGCTTGGATTTGGTCTAGATTGGTGTTGGGGGTGTTGAATTGAAGTTTAGAATTTAATTGGACCAGAATTTGGGTCAATTGGGTAGGTTTGGTTTGACATTAGGTTCACTTTGGGTTAAAATGGGTCAAATTGGGGATTTTGACAAAAGTGGGGTAAATTGACAAAATTGGCCTATGGTGTAGTTGTACAAAACAAAATTGGTAATATTTGGGATTTTCTGGAATTTTCTGGGAATTTTCTGAATTTTTGGATTTTTTGGCTAAGAGGGGCATTTTGGGTATTTTGAGGGTTTTGGAGGGTATTTTTGGAATTTTTGGTATTTTTGGTATTTTTGGCTATGGATGATCAATTTGAGTGGAGGGAAATGTTTAGGAATGATTTTGGGGAATTTTGGGTAATTTAGGTGATTTTGCAAATTTTGGGTAGTTTCAAGGGCATTTGGTAGGTTTGGTGGGTCTGGGGTCCCGGGAGTCAAAAATTGAAAATTTAGAAAATTGAAAATTTAGAAAATTGAAAATTTAGAATATTGAAAATTTAGAAAATTGAAGATTGGGTAAATTTAAGTGGAATGAAATAATTTTAATTGAGCCATAAAGCCATATCAAGCCCACATGAGCCATGAAGGGACTCATTTGAGGCATTCACTATGTTGTTCCTAACCCTCTTAGCCAAGGGCTTAGGGGTTAAGGACCATTCATGTGAATTACCTTCATGAGTCAGGAGGTCAAGTTGGGTATGGGTGTGGTTTTAGGAGGTGTGTGAAAGTGTAGTGTATAAGTGTAGTGTGTGTAAGTCGGCCCTCACTGGACCAGAGCCACCCAGTGGCGATCCTAAGGCCAAAGAGTCCTATAAGAACTCATCCTTTAAACTTCCACATTTGATTTCAACCCTCTAGGTGATTAGGGGTCTACAATCAAGTTTGTGGAGTTTGCGAGAGAGTTTAAGAAGTGGTCCGAAATTCTAAAGGGTGGGTTCCACTTCTAGTCCTCTAAGATAGTCAAAGGAAAAGCCTAAGGCTAGATCCTAAGTACTAAAGAGAGAAGAGAAGACCTCATCAAAAATGAGGTCAACAACTGGACATCTGGAGGCCAGTTTTATTCATTTACTGAGACAGAAAGGGTGGATTGATGAAGAATCTACTGCAGAATTCCCTTTCATGCCTTTCTACAATTTATTTGTGCACCTGCGTTACATCGAGAATATCAGAGAGGATCTTAGTTCAGACACCGAGGAATAGTAAAGATTTATATCTTATGTTATATTTGTGTGTATATATGTGTTGATTTGGATTTAGGTTTTATTATGATTTAAACTTTAAATTTGATCATCTCAAATTTGATGAAATTATATGTATTTGTTATGTCTCAGCATTTAGAGTGTTGTGGTGTAGATTGCAATGCTGAGTATTTATGAGAGTTTGAAGTATTGAAGTCTTAAGTGTTAGTGTTTAAAAGTGTGAAGTTTGTAAGTATTATGGATTTCATATATAAAGTTATATTATTTGTTTGAACTTTTTGTGAGTATAAGTATCTAATCTTCATACTAAATTATCAAATTAAGTGATCAGAAGATTAATTAGGGCCAAATTGAGGTTAAAAATGATTGAAGAATTTTAAATATTTAAAATTTTTGGGAGCTCGCCGACGGCGAGAATTATCCCGCCGACAGCGAGGGAAAGCCCGCTGACAGCGAGAACGATCTCGCCGACGGTGAGATTTTTCAAAAACTTTGGCCTTGGTAAATTAATTAGCTCGCCGACAGCGAGAAAAATCTCACCGACAGTGAGATCGCAAAATTTCCTATATTTGACCAGTCAACCGACACCATTCATCATCCCCTTCCTCAAAACTTCGAAAAAACCAACCAAGGGCTAATGAGATCTTGGATTTGAAGCGATTTCAACACTTTTTGACACTGGATTTCATCTCCCCTTGGTAAGTGCTTCACTCCTATGTAAAAATTTTTGATTTTCACCATGAATTTCTTCTACATTGGGAAATTTTGGAAAAATTCGAAATATGGAGAAAATACTTGGAAGAAATTCATGGAGATCGATTTAAATGGATTTTAGTAACTATTGGAAGCCATCTTAGTAATATGTGGGAGTTTAGTTAAGATTTTTTGCAAATTTCACAGATCGAAAATGACTCCACGACAAAAGCAAAGGTTGGATTACGACGAAACCCGATTCATAAATGCAAGGGCACAATCAAGATATTTTCACAACATTCAAGCAAGAACATGCATTCAAGATCGTGTTTTCAAAAGTCCTGGAGGAGAAGTTGAGCGAATAATTAAAGAAAGAGGATGGGAAAATTTCTGTTTCATGACCAACAGAGCAGCTGTAGAAGTGGTAAAGGAATTTTATGCGAACCCGACACTTGGTCGAAGATGCACCAGCTAAGGTTAGAGGATTTTTTGTGGAATTCAGCGCTGCAAGAATAAATGCTTATTATGAGATACGAGACACCTACACCAATGAGTATGATACATTTGGAACTATGGAAGGACCACTGGAAGAGGTGATCGACTTTCTCACTGATGGGAAAAGAGTTTGGAAGATAAAGTAGTGAGAACGGGTAAACTTCCCTCTTTCTATGTTAAATGCGTCATCTAAAGCCTGACACTATTTTATTTGTTCTACTTTGTTACCTACTTACTACTATAGTGAGGTAACAAGAGATAGAACGGTTCTGAATTTCTGTATTCAGAACCAAAAAAGTATTAATGTGGGAAGTGTAATTTATAAGAATATATTAGTCACCTCAAGAAGTGAAAGTGGAGGAGGACTAGGACATCCTGGTCTTATCTATGCACTCTGCCAATTATCTGGGTTAGAGGCAAGAGATGATGAGGAATGGGTTGAGCCTATGAAACCCATTACTCTGGCTAATATTAAGAAATATGAATCCCACAAAGGATGGAGATCTGGGACAAGGAACTATGTACCTTCTTTAAGTAGAGATATTCCCTCTACTAGTTATGACCCACCTCCCTATAGTACTCCTACCCTTCAAGATTTGATGAATGAGATGACTCTATAGCGAAAAAGTTTTGAGAAAATAGAAGAAAAACTGGAGCATATTGATCAAAGGATTGAGGCTTGGAGAGAAGACATGATTATGATAGTGAATATCTCCAGCGACATTTAGAATACAAAATAGCATATTATGAGGCTGAACGTCGTTACAGGAGAGGTGAATTAGATGTTGTCTTTCCTGAATGCCCCCGCTACACACAGTATCAGCCTGCTCAACCTTCTCAGCCTGGAGATCAGGGAGATGATATAGTTTAGGATTTTGATGCTGAAGATTAGAGACTTTATTTAGTTTGTTTAGGTTAATTGTTATTTTAAGAACTTTATTACTTTGTGTGTAATTGTTATGTACTTTCACGTGATCGTGGAATTGGTGTGTTTGTTTTAAATTGCTTAAGCTGTTATGTTAGACTTTTTATATATGTTAAATTAGTATGAAAATTCTCTTTAAAGTAGTATGTTAGTTTTTCTTTAAATGTGTTGTTTAAGTTTTATAAATTGTGAATTTTAATTTTAGATTGTTTTAGTAACCCAGTTGATTGAATGTGTAATAGTAGATTAAGTTTTAATCTGTTTGTGTTTTTATACTTATTTAAAAATTTCTTTACCCAGCACTCTCTTTTAAATACTATATATATAGAAGAATACTAACAGTACAAGTTCTTTAAATAATGAAAAAGCCAGCAAAAATTTCATGGAAAAGAAATACATAAAGCTCAAAGGTATGATTCATTGTATATTTTCTTTTTCACCATTTAGAAATAGATAGAAAAATTTAAGTTTGGGGGAGGAAAAATACAAATTTAATTATTAAATTGTTCTCAATTTCTCTGTTTAAAAAAATTATTATTATTTGATTTTTCGTAATAATTTTTAATTTAGTAACTTGA
This sequence comes from Papilionanthe hookeriana x Papilionanthe teres, assembly GCA_022702705.1. NCBI lineage: Eukaryota > Viridiplantae > Streptophyta > Magnoliopsida > Asparagales > Orchidaceae > Papilionanthe > Papilionanthe hookeriana x Papilionanthe teres. The sequence goes on along the minus strand of CM040435.1, from coordinate 75,023,684 downwards.
ATTAATTTATATAATTATTATAGAAAATTGAATAGAATATTTCTAGAAATCCAAATTAATTTAATAGAATAAGATATTTGGTTAAAATGAATAAGAATATAGTAAACTATTTAAAGTAAGGGAAACTATATTCTAAAATTGAAATTCTTAAGTATTTAGGTGAAAAAGAAGAGATTGAAACTCAATGAAGTAAAGGTTATGAAATACATATAAGCAAAGAAATATTTTAAGTTTCAAATTTAGGAAGGGAAAGTTGAAGTTCAAAATTCTTAACAGGCTATCCAGATACAATAATCCTCACTTGAAAAAGAAAAAGAGAAGGATTGAAAATCAATCCAAAAAGAAAAAAATGAAAAAAAAAAGAAAAGAAAAAAAATATAAGTGAGGAGAAGCTTGAGGAGATGCCTTATCAAAAATTGGCTTCAATGGAAACAACCTAAAGGGTAAAACTCAAATATATTTCTAAACTTAGATATATGGATTAGTATTTTACTAAATAGTGTTTTCTTGAACTTCCTATCATCCAAATATCTTAAGTAAATTACTCTTTTTAATATAGTCTTTCTGAAATAAATAGCGAGCTAGAAATCTTAGATCTAATAACTAAATAATCTTATATCTATAAATTTAATTTAATTATTTAAAAATATTTCTATTTAACTTTACTATAGTATTATTTAAATTTAATTCATAGTTTATTTGAATTAAAAAAATTCTATTACAAAAATCATTGTTTTTATTTAGTATAAAAATTAGTTGAGGACAAGTAATAATTAAGTTTGGGGGATTTTGATCACAGAAAAATATGTTAAGAAATTTATACCTATTTTTTATGAAATTGCACTTTAAAATAAAGGTATTTTCTTTATTTTATTGCAGGCGACAGCGAAATTGAGCCCGCCGACGGCGAGATTATGAAGAGAATTTCTTAAAGGTTTGCAACTACCTCGCCGACAGCGAGCCCGAGCTCGCCGACAGCGAGATCGAGCGGATTGAAGACCTTCTAGAAGCCCCGCTGACGGCGATGTCTTTTCTCGCTGACGACGAGGTCGTTTCTCGCCGACGGCGAGACAGCTCAAAATGCCAGATACATTGAACCTGAACGCTTTTTGAAGAGGTGCTTAAGTACCCCTTGGATCTTTGTCTACCTCTATAAATAGAGGACAAATTTTAGTATGTGGTGTGTCTATTTGAGGAGTCTTAGAGTATTCTATTAGTGTGCTTTTGAGTCTAAGTTGAAGTTTAGTGTGAGTAAGTGTAAGTAGTGAGTTAAGATGTGTGCTGTACTAGAAGGAAAAGTCGAAGGAACTTCAAGGAGTCTGCTTAGGGAAAAAATTGAGATAAGTATCTTTGTTTATTGTTGTTAACTTTAAATGAAATCCATGCTTTGTTTAATTCCCATGCATTCTGAGTAGTTTTCTTAGTCTTTCTCCTTGTTTATGAAATTATGTGAATTGATGAAATTAAATAGAAGTGCTTAATATATTAAAATAAATTGTGATAATCTTAAGTTGAAAGGACTTCGGTTAGCTTCTAGATGTTTTTTTTGTAAGACAGAGGAAGAGTCTTTACATCACATTTTTATTACTTGTCCTTTCTCTCGTTCTATTTGGATGAAAGGGGGTCGTTGGTTTGACACTTATGTCCGTCCGGGTGAGGATTTAAATGACTTATGACTTTCGATCGCCGACCTAATTATTTTTTTACCATCTATCCCTTTATTATTTGCTGGTTTTTATGGATGGCACGAAATGCCATTCATCACAAATGCACTTCGGTTTCTTCCAATACTATTTTCTTCAACATTTTGGCCCATGTTAACAAGGTTTATAAGCTAAGTAATATGAAGGCTAGTTTCTTCTCGAGCATTGCACATTTTGACCACAGTGTTCATCAGACAGTTACCTCCCCGCAACTCTATATTTTGGTGAGAAGGCGGCCACCCAATACTGGTTGGGTTAAATTTAATGTCGATGGGAGTTGGAGACCGTCCCATGCGGGGGTTGGTGGAGTTGCTCATAATTTAGATAAAAAAATGCATGCTCTTCTTTTCTTCCCCTTGTATTGCGGACACTCCATTGCAGTTCGAAGCTCATGCCTTAATGTTGGCAATCTCTATTACGATGCGTTTCAATTAGCATTGCGTTATTTTTAAGGTGGATTAGTCCAATTTATTTCTTGCTTTAACTAATAATATATCAATACCGTGGGATATTATATATTATATAAATCGCATTAAATACATCAATTCTCATATATCGGTCAGTTGGAATTTCATCTACAGGGAAGGAAATAGACCAACTAATTGGTTGGCCAATCTCGGTTCATTAAGCGCTCAGATTTTGGTGGGTACTAACCCGCCCCCGGACCTATCGATTTTGTTCAATGGAGATAATGTAGATATATCAATTCTTCGATTCTCTTGCTCTTCTTATTCTTTATTTGAGCGATAGTCGGTACTACCCCTTTGTTATATATACATACATATATATTTATAGATATGAATGTATAAATTTGTTCATAACTATATATAGATATACATATGTCAAAATATCTATATATATAAATTGTTATTTATATATATATGAATTCCGTATATACGGTTATGGTATATAAATTTATATATATTTATTTATATAATTTTATATTCAATATATTTATATATATAGCTTTATATATATATAAATACATCCAGCAATCCTTATATGAATCAATCTTTATATGCCATGGTTTCTACCCTTTCCAGTTCATGTGTGACGTATTTTATTTTGCTATCTAAAGACTATGCAAACTCTTTTGTCGTTGGCCGTTTGCTGTTTGATTTCCTCCTAATTGCACAGGCTCTCTCTCTCTCTCTCTCTCGCACACACACACACACACACACACACACACACACACACACACATATATATATAAACCTTACATATATATACAAACCTTATATGTATGTTTTAAATTCAGGTTCGGTTCCATACTTGAATGTACCTAGAGCGGGCTCGAACCATTACATCCTCTCCAGCATCCTGCTTGGAGAAAGTTATTACTGCATATTTGGGACCTCTGCTTCGCGGCGATATACTCTCCATCAACTCTCCATCACTCTTTTTTTGCCTCTACTGAAATCCACAAAAAAGGAGCGAGGAATATTTCTTCTTTGCCCAGCTGTTTGCTTGCTAGAGTTTCGTTTATGTGCAGCCACATTTTAATTTGCTTGTGATATTCATGACGTGCTATCTGCTATGTTCCTTTTGATATGAGATTAAACTTGTTGTGTTTTTTATTATCGCTATAATGATTGCTCTTTTTTTAGCGTCGAGTTGTACCGTGGAGGTCGAACCCTTATAGGCGACAATTTAAGAGCTTCACCTCCCCCCTCTTTTTGTAACATTTACATGATATAAACGCGTAGGGAGACATAAGACGCTCTTTCTTTTAAAAAGAATATATATATTTAATTATTAAATATTTTTATAATTAAATTACATTTATAAATAATATACTTGTACTTAAATTATTTAAAATAAAAAAATAATATTATATAAATTTATATATATATATATATATACATATACATATAAATAATAGGTGAACTTTTGTGTATATTTATATGGGTATATTTATATATATACACACACACACACACACACATATATATATATATATATATAATTATAATTTACTTAACTATTAAATATAAATGATCAATCCTTGACTAATGCCCAAACTATTAGCACAATAGGCCAACTTTTGACCAAAAAGTCAATTTTGGTCGAAATAGTTTATTTTTGAATTAATGACCAATTATTGACCATATAGTCGATCTCGACAAAAAGTCAACTTTGGTCGAAATGGTCAATCCATGACCCAATGCCTAACTCATTAACCAAATAGAGCTAACTTTTGACCAAAAGTCGATTTTGGTCAAAATAATCATTTTGACCTAATGACCACCCTTTGACCCAATATGTCAACTTTTGAACAAAAAGTAAGCTTTGGTCAAAATGGTCAATTCTTGACACAACGACTAACCCACTGACTCAATAGATCAACTTTTTAACCAAAAAGTCATCTTCGGTCAAAATGGTTAATTCTTGACCCAATTACTAACTCATTGACCAAATAGGTCAACTTTTGACCAAAAAGTCAACTTTGGTTAAAATTTTAACTCAATGACCAACCCATTGACCCAATAGGTTTACTTTTGACCAAAAAGTCATCTTTGATCAAAATGCTCAATTCTTGACCCAATTACCAACTCATTGACCAAATAGGTCAACTTTTGACCAAAAGTCAACTTTGGTCAAAATAGTCAATATCTGACCCAATGACCACCCCGTTGACCCAAACAGTTAACTTTTGACCAAAAAGTAATCTTTGGTCAAAATGGCCAAATTCTGACCCAATGACTACCCCATTGACCCAAAGACCAACCCATTGACCCAATAGGTCGGTTTTTTACTAAAAAATAAATTTTGGTTAAAATAGTTAATTTTTGATATAATGACCAATTATTCACTCAATAAGTTAATCTCTGACCAAAAAGTCAACTTTGGTCAAAAAAGTCAATCCTTAACCCAATGACAAACCCATTGATCCAATAGGTTAACTTTTGACCAAATAGTTAATTTTGGTCAAAATAGTCAATTTTTGACTAAATGACCACTAATTGACCCAATAAGTCAACTTTTGACCAAAAAGTCAACTTTGGTCAAATGATAAGTTAACTTTTGACCAATAAGTCAACTTTTGACCAAAATAGGTCAATGTTTGACCAAAAAAAGTTAATTTTAGTAAAAATGGTCAACTTCTGACATAATGACCTCCCCGTTGACCCAATGGCTCAACTTTTGACCAAAAATTTAATTTTGGTCAAAATAATTAAATTTTGACCTAATGACCAAAATAGTCATTTTTTGAATTAATGACCAATTATTGACCCAATAAGTCAATCTCTGATCAAAAAGTCAATTTTGGACAAAATGGTCAACGATTGACCCAATGACAAACTCATGCCCAATAAGTTAAATTTTAACCAAAAAGTCAATTTTAGTTAAAATAGTCAATTTTTGACCTAAATTTTTGACCTAGTGACCACCCATTGACCAAATAGGTCAACTTTTGACCAAAAAGTCAACTTTAGTCAAAATGGTCAATTTTTGACCCAATGATTAACCCATTAACTAAATTGGTCAAATTTAGACTGAAAAGTCAACTTTTTAGGTCAAAATAGTCAATTTTTTACCTAATGACCAATTATTAACCCAATAAGTAAATCTTTGACCAAAAAGTCAACTTTGGTCATAATTATCAATCCTTGACCCAATGACAAACTCATTGACCCAACATGTCAACCTTTGAACAAAAAGAAAACTTTGGTCAAAATGGTAAATCCTTAACCCAATAACCAACCCACGGACCCAATAGATCGACTTTTGTCCAAAAAGTCAATTTTGGTTAAAATAGTAAATTTTTTACATAATTGCCAATTATTGACCCAATAGGTCAACTTTTGAACAAAAAAGTCAATTTTAGTCAAAAATAGCAATTTTTGACTTAATGACCACCTCATTGACACAAAAGGTCAACTTTTGACCAAAAAGTCAAATTGGGTCAAAAAGTTTAATTTCTGACACAATGACCTGAATGTCAACTTTAGTGAAAATGGTCAATCCTTCATCCAATGACCAACCCATTGACCCAATTTGTTAACTTTTGACTAAAAAGTCAACTTTGGCCAAAATAGTTAATCCTTGACCCAATGACCAATCTGTTGACCTCATTTTTATAATGAGTCAATACCTTTTGACCTAAAAAGTCAACATTGGTCAAAATGGTCAAATCTGACCCAATGACCAACCATGTTGACCCATAGGTCAACCTTTTGATCTAAAAAGTCAACTTTGGTCAAAATGGTCAAACCAGACCCAATGACCAACCCTGTTGACCCCATAGGTCAACCTTTTGACCTGAAAAGTCAACATTGATCAAAATAGTCAAACCAGACCCAATGACCAACCCAGTTGACCCCATAGGTCACCCTTTTAACCTAAAAAGTCAACTTTGGTCAAAATGGTCAAATCTGACCCAATGACCAACCCTGTTGACCCCATAGATTAACTTGTTGACCTAAAAAGTCAACTTTGGTCAAAATGGTCAAACCAGACCCAATGACCAACCCTGTTGACCCCATAGGTCTCCCTTTTGACCTAAAAAGTCAACTTTGGTCAAAATGGTCAAATCGACCTAATGACCAACCCTGTTGACCCCATAGTCAACCTTTTCGACCTAAAAAGTCAACTTTGGTCAAAATGGTCAAACCATACACAATGACCAACCTGATTGACCTCATAGGTCGACCTTTCGACCTAAATAATCAACATTGGTCAAAATGGTCAAACTGAACCTAATGACCAACCTGATTGACCCCATAGTCACCCTTTGACCTAAAAAGTTAACTTTGGTCAAAATGGTCAAATCTGACCCAATGACCAACCCTGTTGACCCCATAGGTCAACCTTTTGACCTAAAAAGTCAACATTGGTCAAAATCATCATACCATACCCAATGACCAACCCAGTTGACCCCATAGGTCACCCTTCTGACCTAAAAAGTCAATTTTGGACAAAATGGTCAAATCTGACCCAATGACCAACCCAGTTGACCCCATAGGTCAACCATTTGACCTAAAAAGTTAACTTTGGTCAAAATAGTAAAACCATACCCAATGACCAACCCAGTTGACTCCATAGGTCAACCTTTTAACCTAAAAAGTCAACTTTGGTCAAAATGGTCAAACCAGACCCAACGACCAACCCTGTTGACCCCATAGGTCAACGTTTTGACCTAAATGTTAACATTGGTCAAAATGGTCAAACCAGACCCAATGACCAACCCTGTTGATCCTATAGGCCACCCTTTTGACCTAAAAAGTCAACTTTGGTCAAAATGGTCAAACCAGACCCAATGACCAACCCTGTTGACTCCATAGGTCAACCTATTGACCTAAAATGTAAATTTTGATCAAAATGGTCAAACCAGACCTAATGACCAAACCTGTTGACCCCACAGGTCAACCTTTTGACCCAAAATGACAATTTTGGTCAAAATGGTCAATTTTTGATCAAACAACCAATGACATGTTTAAAACCCCACAATGACAAATTAATCAAATTAATTTCAAAAACATTATTTTGATTAATTAAATTGACTTATAATTTGATTTTCAATATTTTTAATTAATCAAGTGACATGATTAATTAAAATGAAAATTAAATTAAAAGTCATAAAATGATAAAATTAATCAAATAATTGATTTCAAAATTATTTTGATTAATTGGCTAATGAATTTATTTTAAAAACTTTTAATTAGTGGCCTAATTAATTAAAATGAAAAATTAAATTCAAAAGCCATAAAATCACAAAATCCACAAATTAATTAAAAATAATGGAATTAATCAAATAATTGGTTCCAAAATTATTTTTAATTAATTAATTGATCAATAATTTAATTTTCACATTTTAATTAATGACATAATTAATTAAAATGAAAATTAAATTGAAAAGTCATGAAAAGAGACAAAAATCAATTTTAATGACATGGATATTAATCAAATAATTAATTTGAAATTATTTCCAATTAATTATTGATTAATAAAATAATTTTCAATATTTAATTAATGACATAATTAATTAACTATGGAAATTAAAATGAAGAGGGCATTAAATGAAATTTCTAAAAATTTTAAAACTCTTTTATGACATCACACATGATCCACTAAAGAAAAATCAATTCATAAATCACTCACATTTAACCATGGTAAAGGCCATCATGACATGAAAAATTAGGTGGCAAAACCATGGTAATTTAAAGTGTGAGGTTTCTTGCCATGGAGAGGTTAGTTTAGCCACCTCCCTAGCCATCCAATAGTGAGGAGACAAAGCTTTAACCATCCTTCACACCTTGGTTAACACCATAATGATATTTCATGAAAAATATTAAGAGACGGGCTAATGTGTCACCACCTCATGAAATGGTAAATGAGGTGTTGCAAGGAGAGGTTCTCAACCATTTGAGTCACCATGAACCTCCCACTTAGCTAATGGAATGGAAATAAAGAGGCTAAAATCCATCATGACAAGAATTAAGCCAAAATTGCCATGAAATGTGCACTTGCTTAAGTGGCAAAATTCTCATAGAGGAAGAGGAGGTGAAGTTTGGTTTACATGGGGAGGTTGTACTCTACAACCTTAACTATACCATGGTCAAATCCAAGCCAACCAAGGTTAATCCATAGCTATTAATGGCTATAAATACCCCCCTTGGCCAAAATATCTAAGAGGAGAAAATTAACCCATAGAATCCTATAGGCTGCCTAAATTCCTTGGCTCCCAACACAAAAAATCTTCCTGGGGATCTCAGCAACCTATTCCAACCACGCCCAAGCCATAGGGTTAGCCCAATCAAGCCAATTTGATCAAAATCCAAAATCAGCCCAAATTAGCCACTTTCTCAAAATTCTTCTCCAAGGCTAGCTATAAAACCAAATTGGAGCAGAGAAGATCTTCCTTGGGAGTCCTAGAAGCCAGCCATAAGGTCTGATCAAGCTTGATACACTTGTGGCCAAGGTATGGAATTATTTTCTCCAAAATATTGCATGTTTTCGAAATATCATGGGTTATACTAGCCCAAAAATGTATCATCACCGTATAGATACATTCAACACGTTCCGATGATTCCATAGGTTCAAAAATCACTCAATTTCGTTTAGAAATGAGTGAGATATTGACCCTGGAAGTTGGACGGTTCAGGAATTTTTTGAATTATCTGGATTAATCTAGCCGTCTGATCCCGTATTTTGGAATAGACGGCCTAGATCAAACGTGTCGTGTTTGGTGTTCGAATCCGCGCAGCGGATCTTCCCGCCCATCGATCGTACGAGGACACGTGGCGGCCTCTAGTAATTCTGGAGCTTATTTAATTCCAAAAAACCTTAAAATAATCGAAAATTCATATCTTTTTACACAGACCTCCTAAAAATAAAATAAAAATACCTCTGGAAAGCTCTTGAAGAGAAGAAAATTATGAGACTAAAATCATAATTTTATTCTCAGTATTTAATTTTTAATTAATTAAATACTCTCTGGAGTATTTTAATTATTAAAAATTATTTACAAGTCAAAAAAATATGAAATTTTTAGAGAATTACCTTTAAGTCCTTAGGTATATCTTCTGATTTTTCTAAGGCTAGGATAACTCTCTAGGATATGATTTCCTAATTTCCATTATATTTTGTAATTATTTTCAAAAATAATTGTAAAATTTAGAAAAATTGGAAAATTTAAATGCAAATGATTGAGAACATTAGGATAACAGACAACAATCTTAAAACAACAATTCTCAAGTCATCAAAACAATCTAAAAGACATTTTGAAACAAGGTTAAGATTTATTAATTTTAAAATTAATAATTTAAAACCTTCTCTTCACATATTTAATCCATCTCATCATGGATTAAGTAAGTGATGAATCCAACTCAAATCAAATAATAATTAGGTTTAAAGACAACTTAGACCTAGCTAAACCATTAAACCTTAGGGTTTAAGACAAAAATAAAAATCTTTAATTAAGTTTAAGTACATATTAAACTTAATTAACCCATTAAACCTTACCTAAATTAGGTTTAATACAAAAATCAAACTCTTTAATTAAGTTTAAGGACATATTAGACTTAATTAATCAAAATCAAATATTTTAATTAAGTTTAAGGACATATTAAATTTAATAAGCCAAAATAAAAATTTTAATTAATTTTTAGGACATATTAAATTTAATTAACCCATTAAACCTTACCTAAATTAGGGTTTAAGACAAAAATCAAATCTTTTAATTAAGTTTAAGGACATATTAAACTTAATTAACCAAAATCAAACATTTTAATTAAGTTTAAGGACATATTAAACTTAATTAACAAAAATCAAACTCTTTAATTAAGTTTAAGGACATATTAGATTTAATTAATCAAAATCAAACTCTTTAATTAAGTTTAAGGACACATTAGACTTAATTAATCAAAATCAAACCTGTTAATTAAGTTTAAGGACATATTAAACTTAATTAATCAAAATCAAGCCCTTTAATTAAGTTTAAGGACATATTAAACTTAATTAACCAAAATCAAATCTTTAATTAAGTTTAAGGACATATTAAACAAAATTAACCCATTAAACCTTACCTAAATTAGGTTTAATACAAAAATCAAACTCTTTAATTAAGTTTAAGGACATATTAGACTTAATTGACCAAAATCAAATCTTTAATTAAGTTTAAGGACATATTAAAGTTAATTAACCCATTAAACCTTAACTAAATTAGGTTTAATGCAAATCAAACGTTTAATTAAGTTTAAAGACATATTAAACTTAATTAACCTCCTTAAACATTAGGTTTAATCAAACACAAACCCTAATTAGGTCTAACCCATTAGACCTAATTAAACCATTAAACCTTAACTAACTAAGGTTTAATCAAACATAAACCCTAATTAGGTCTAACCCATTAGACCTAATTAAACTATTAAACCTTAACTAACTAAGGTTTAATCAAACATAAACCCTAATTAGGTCTAACGCATTAGACCTAATTAAACCATTAAACCTTAACTAACTAAGGTTTAATCAAACACAAACCCTAATTAGGTCTAACCATTAGACCTAATTAAACCATTAAACCTTAACTAACTAAGGTTTAATCAAACATAAATCCTAATTAGGTCTAACCCATTAGACCTAATTAAACCATTAAGTCTTAACTAAATTAGACTTAATCAAACCTAAAACCTAATTAGGTCTAACCCATTAGACCTCATCAAATCATTAAATCTTAACTAAATTAGATTTAATCAAAAATAAACCCTAATTAGGTCGAACCCATTAGACCTAATTAAATCATTAAGTCTTAACTAAATTAGACTTAATCAAACTTAAACTCTAATTAAGTCCACCACATTTGACTTAATTAATCTATTAAACCTTATCCAATTAAGGTTTAATCAAACTCAAACCCAAAATAAACTTAACTTAGGTTCAACACAACATGAAACCAAGTTCAACTTTTAACTTAGGTTCAACATAACATGAACCCAAGTTTAACCTATACTTAGGTTCAACCCCAACTTGAACTTAAGTCAAACATCAAACATTAGGTTCATCATACATGAACCTAACCTTAACTTATACTTAGGTTTAACCCAAGTTTAACCTAAGTCAAACTCAAACCATAGGTTCAACATACATGAACCTAACCTTGATCTATACTTAGGTTCAACCCAATTTAAACCTAAAAACCTTTTAAGTTCAATATACATGAACCTAACCTTAACCTATACTTAGGTTCAACCCAACTTGAATCTAAGTCAAACTTAAACCTTAATTAAGTCTATCACATTAGACTTAATTAATTTATTAAACCTTAATTAACTAAGGTTGAATCAAACCTAAACCTTAATTAAGTCTACCACATTAGACTTAATCAAACCTATTAAACCTTAACCAATTAAGGTTTAATCAAGCCCAAACCTTACTTAAGTCTAACTCATATTAGACTTAAGTCAAACCATACTTAGGTTCAACCTGACATGAACCTAAGTCTAACACAAACCTATCTTAAGTCTAACTCATATTAGACTTAAGTCGAAACCATACTTAGGTTCAACTCGACATGAACCTAAGTCTAACCCGAAACCTAACTTAAGTCTAACCCATATTAGACTTAAGTCAAACCATACTTAGGTTCAACCTGATAATAACCTAAGTCTAACCCAAACCTAACTTAAGTCTAACTCATATTAGACTTAAGTCAAACCATATTTAGGTTCAACCTGACATGAACCTAAGTCTATCCCAAACCTAACTTAAGTCTAACCCATATTAGACTTAAGTCAAACCATGCTTAGGTTCAACCCGACATAAACCTAAGTCTAACCTAACCCTAACTTAAGTTTAACCCACATTAGACTTAAGTCAAACTGGACATGAACTCAAGTTAATCTAAACCAAACCTTTTAACTTAAAGTTCAGATAGACATGAACTCAAGTTAATTAGATTCAATCAACATTGAATTTAACTTAAGTTCAACCAAACATGAACCCAAGTTAATTCAATCAATTTGCAATCTAACTTTCAACCTTTTAACTTAAGTTCAGACAGACATGAACTCAAGTTAATCTAAACCAAACCTTTTAACTTAAGTTCAGACAGACATGAACTCAAGTTAATTAGATTCAATCAACATTGAATTTAACTTAGGTTCAACCAAACATGAACCCAAGTTAATTTAATCAATATTGAATCTAACTTTCAACCTTTTAACTTATGTTCAGACAGACATGAACTCAAGTTAATCTAAACAAACCTTTTAACTTAAGTTCAGACAGACATGAACTCAAGTTAATTAGATTCAATCAACATTGAATTTAACTTAGGTTCAACCAGACATGAACCCAAGTTAATTCAATCAATATCGAATCTAACTTTAAACCTTTTAACTTAAGCTCGAATCGGACTTGAACTCAGGTTAATCTAAACCAAACCTTTTAACTTAAGTTCAGACAGACATGAACTCAAGATTTAAGTTTAAACTTAAGTCATGACATAAATTTGACATTTCAAACATAACTGACATAAAATCGACATTCTAAATCAAAATCGACAAAGTCGATATAAATTTGACATTCCAAACATTTAATCAACAAAATCGACATAAATTTGAAATTTCAAACAAAAATCGACAAAACCAACATAAATTTGACATTTCAAACGTAACTGACATAAATTTGACATTTTAAACCAAAATCAACGTAACCGACATAAAATCGACATTCTAAACCAAAATCCGACATAATCGACATAAATTTGACATTCCGAACATTTAATCAACAACTTCGACATAAATCCAACATTTCAAATGAAACTCAACATAATTTGACATTAATCAACATTCCAAACTAATCAAACATAATTTGTATTAATTAACATTTCAAACATAATTTGACATTAACCGACATTTTAAATCAAATTAAACAAACACTGACATTAATAGACGGTAATTGACATTTCAAATGAAATTCGACAAACACCGACATTAACAGACTTTAATCGACATTTTAAATCAAATTTAATAAACACCGACATTAAAAGACATTAATCGTCATTTCAAACCAAACTCAATATATCTTGACATAAAATGACATAATTCTTAAAGTTCGACCCACATTGAACTTAACTCGACATAAAATCAAAAATCAACAATCCAACCCAAATCAATATTCAAGACAAATAAAAAATTTAAACATAAACTGACATAAACCTAAATCTACATTTCAACCAAACTCGGACATCCGACAACTCTGGATCAACAGACACTTTGACCAGGTAATCTAAATATCTTGACATGACATTATTTCTAACTTTATTTTTCTTGCAGGATGAAGACGTGAAGTTTCGTTTAGATTTTCTTTGCATGTTATAGGGTGTGCAACTCTGTTTTGCAGGACGTCGACGACGAAACATTAACAACAAAACCATTACTTTTAAGATAGCCACAAAACCTAAACTTTCTACAAACAATAAAACAAAAATGACATGACAACAAAGACAACTGAACTTTTAGGTTTGCCACGAAATCTGAAATAAAATGACAAAATTATTAACATTGGCATCGACATAACATCAACATTAACAAAAACATACAACGACATTTCTATACCACAATAAAATGATGACATGACAAAATGACATGACAAATCCAAATTTTAAAACAAAATGGAATCATAAAAAAATAACAAAAATAAATAAATAATGATATCTTCTTGACATTATAGAAGGTATCTCATGACGTAATAACGATATCTTCTTATAGGAGATAAAATATCTAATGACAAATCGAGATATTAATCACGACATCTTATGACATTACGACATCACACAACATAAAATGACATGACATTACGATTCACATAAAATGACATGACATTACGACATCACATTATGACATGACACGACATACACACTATGACATCTTGACATATCACATGACATGAAACCAAAACAAAAAAACAAAACATAACAAAGCAACGACATACACCCAACATAAATAAAACTTTATGGTAGTATCGATTCTTCAGAAACGCACTGCTACAACAACACTTACACTTTTTCGAGGATAAATGTTAACTTTAATCGGGAGTTTTCCTAGGCAGTATTAATTGCTCAGGATGTAATTAACTATAGGAGCTTACTCCTATAGGAGATTAAAGAACTCAGGATAGATATTTTACCTACAAGACCTCTCTGGTTACCCAAGATCTTCATGTGATTTTCTTATACGAAAAAACTTATGTAATCACAATCTGAAGATTTATTCTATGAGATTATCATTCGATCTCTTTTTCTCTCAATCTCTATCATGATTAATCCTTCTTCAATTTCTCCAAAGACTTCTGACAAAAAGTCTAAGTAGAATAAGAATTAGGATAATGGATAGAGAAAGAGAGTGGCAACTCCTTGACATTGACATGATACAGGAATTGACGGCGACGACATGTGATCCATATATTTGATCGCCATCACAACCTATTGACCCAATAGGTCAACTTTTGACCAAAAAGTCAATTTTGCTCAAAATTGTCAATTTTTTATCTACTGATAGTCTCATTGACCTAAATAGGTCAAATTTTGACCAAAAGACAACTTTGGTCAAAATTGTCAATCCTTAACCCAATGACCAACCCATTGACCCAATATGTCAACTTTGACCAAAAAGTCAATTTTGATTAAAATAGTCAATTTTTGGCATAATGACCAATTTTTGACCGAGTAAACCAATCTCTGACCAAGAAGTCAACTTTGGTCAAGATGGTTAATCTTTGACCTGATGCCCAACCCATTGACCCAATAGGTCATCTTTTGACCAAAAAGTCAACTTTGGTCAAAATGGGCAATCCTTGACCCAATGACAACCCATTGGCCTAATAGGTCAACATTTGACCAAAAAGTCAATTTCGGTCAAAATAAAATTTTTTTGAATTAGAGACCAATTATTGACCCAATATCTCAATCTCTGACCAAATAGTCAACTTTAGTCAAAATGGTCAATCCTTAATCCAATGACAAACCTATAGACCCAATAGGTCAACTTTTGACCAAAAAGCCAATTTTGGTCAAAATAGTCAATTTTTGACCAAATGACCACCCATTGACCCAATAGTTCAACTTTTGAACAAAAAGTCAACTTTGGTCAAAATGGACAATTTTTTACCCAATGACCAACCCATTGACCCAATAAGTCATCTTTTGACCAAAAAAGTCATCTTTGGTAAAAATGGTCAACTTCTTGATCCAATTACCAACACATTGGCCAAATATGTCAACTTTTGACCAAAAAGTCAACTTTAATCAAAATGGTATATTTCTGACCCAATGACCTCCCCGTTGACCCAATGGGTTAACTTTTGACCAAAAATTTAATCTTGGTCAAAATAGTCAATTTTTGACATAATGACCAATTAATGACCAAATAAGTCAATCTCTGACCAAAAAGTTAATTTTTGTCAAAATAATCACTCAATGACAAACACATTGACCCAGTAGGACAACTTTTGACCAAAAAGTCAATTTTGGTCAATATAGTCAATTTTTAACCTAATGAACATCCATTAACCCAATAGATCAATTTTTGACCAAAAAGTCAACTTTGGTCAAAATTGTCAATTTTTGACCCAATGACCTACCCGTTGACCCAATATATCAAATTTTGACCAAAAAGTTTTCTTCGGTCAAAATGGTCAAATCTTGACTCAATTACCAACTCATTGACCAAATAGGTCAACTTTTGACCAAATAGTCAACTTTGGTCAAAATGATCAATTTCTGACCTAATGACCACCTCGTTGGCCCAATGGGTAAACTTTTGACAAAAAATTTAATTTTGGTCAAAATAATCAATTTTGACCTAATGACGAATTTTAGACCCAATAAGTCAATATCTGACCAAAAAGTCAACTATGTTCAAAATGATCAATCCTTGACCCAATGACCAACTCATCGACCCAATAAGTCAACTTTTGACCAAAAAGACAAATTTGGTCAAAATGATCAATTTTTGACCCAACGACCAACACATTGACCCAGTAGGTCAACGTTTCACCAAAAAATCAATTTTGGTCAAAATAGTCAATTTTTTACCTAATGATCAATTATTAACCCAGTAAGCCAATCTCTGACCAAAAAGTCAATTTTGGTCAAAATGGTCTATCATTGACCCAATGACCAACCCATTGACCCAGTAGGTCAACTTTTGACAAAAAGTCATCTTTGGTCAAAATGGTCAATTCCTGATCATATGACCACCCCATTGACCTAATGGGTTAACTTTTGACAAAAAATTCAATGTTGGTCAAAATAGTCAATTTTTGACCAAATGACCAATAATTGACCCAGTAAGCCAATCTATGACCAAAAAGTCAACTTTGGTCAAAATGATCAATCTTTAACCCAATTACAAACCCATTGACTCAATAGGTGAACTTTTGACCAAAAAGTCAACTTTAGTGAAACTGATCAATTTCAGACCCAATGACCAACCCATTGACCCAATATGTTAACTTTTGACTAAAAAGTCAACTTTGGTCAAAATGGTCAAACCTTGACCCAATAACCAACCCATTGACCCAATATGTCAACTTTGACCAAAAAGTCAATTTTGATCAAAATAGTCAAATATTGACCTAATGACCCCCATTAACCAATTAGGTCAACTTTTGACAAAAAAAGTCAACATTGGTCAAAAGGTCAATTTTTGACCCAATGACCAACCCGCTTGCCAAATTGGACATATTTTGACCACAAAGTCAACTTTTTGGTTAAAATAGACAAATTTTGACCTATTGACCAATTATTAACCCAATAAGTAAATTTTTGACAAAAAAGTCAACTTTGGTCATAATTGTAAATCCTTGACACAATAACCAACCCACTGACCTAATAGATCGACTTTTGACTAAAAGTCAATTTCGGTCAAAATAGTAAATTTTTGACATAATTACCAATTATTGACCCATTAGGTCAACTTTTGAACAAAAAAGTAAATTTTGGTCAAAATTATCAATTTTTGACCTAATGACCACCTCATTGACCTAAAAGGTCAACTTTTAACCAAAAGTCAAATTTGGTCAACACAGTCAATTTCAGACACAATGACCTAAATGTCAACTTTGGTGAAAATGTTCAGTCCTTCATCCAATGACCAACCATCTGACCCAATTTGTTAACTTTGGACTAAAAAATCAACTTTGGCCAAAATGGTTAATCCATGACCCAATGACCAACCTATTGACCCAATAGGTCAACTTTTGACCAAAAAGTCAATTTTGCTCAAAATTGTCATTTTTTGACCGAAAAGATTTTGCTCAATGGAGATAATGTGGATATACCAATTCTTCAATTCTCTTGATCTTCTTATTCTTTATTTGAGTAGTAACTGGTACTACCCCTTTGTTATATATACATACATATATATTTATGGATATGAATGTATAAATTTATTCATAACTATATATAGATATACATATGTCCAAATATCTATATATATAAATTGTTGTTTATATATATATGAATTCTATATATACGGTTATGGTATATAAACTTATATATATTTATCTATATAATTTTATATTCAATATATTTATATATATAGCTTTATATATATATAAATACATGCAAGCAATCCTTATATGAAACAATCTTTATATGCCATGGTTTCTATTCCTTCCAGTTCATGTGTGACATATTTTATTTTTCTATCTAAAGACTATACAAACTCTTTTGCCGTTGGTCATTTGTCTGTTTGATTTCCTCCTAATTGCACAGAGCTTACACACACACACACACACACACACACAAATAAATAAATAAATATATATATATATATATATATATATATATATATAAACCTTACATATATATACAAACCCTATATGTATGTTTTAAGTTCAGGTTCGGTTCCATACCTACATGTACCTGGAGCGTGCTCGAACCATTATATCCTTTCCAGCGTCCTGCATGGAGGAAGTAATTACTGCATACTTGGGACCTCAGCTTCACGGTGATATACTCTCTATCAACTCTCCATCACTCTTTTATTGCCTCTACTAAAATCCACAGAAAAAGGAGCGAGGAATATTTCTTCTTTGCCCAGTTGTTTGCTTGCTGGAGTTTCGTTTCTGTGAAGCCACATTTTAATTTGCTTGTGATATTCATCACGTGCTACCTGTTGTGTTCCTTTTGATATGAGATTAAACTTGCTGTGTTTTTTGTTATGGCTACAATGATTGCTCTTTTTTTTGCGTCGAGTTGTACCGTGGAGGTCGAGCCCTTCTGGGCGACAATTTAAGTGCTTCACCTCCCCCCCTCTTTTTGTAACATTTACATGATATCAACGCGTAGGAAGCCATAAGACGCTCTTTCTTTTAAAAAAGAATATATATATTTTTATTTATAAATTATTTAATTATTAATTATTTTTATAATTAAATTATATTTAAAAATAATATACTATATTTCAAACATTTAAAATAAAAAAATAAAATTATACATACATACATACATACATACATATATATATATATATATATATATATATATATATATATATTTATTTATTTATAATTTACTTGACTACTAAATATTTTTATAATTAAATTATTTTAATAAATAATATACTATACATAAAACATTTAGAATAAAAAGAAATAATTTTACATATATATATAGATATATATATATATATATATATATATATATATATATATATATTCACATATATATTTATTTATTTATTTATAAATTTTTTAACTATTAAATATTTTTATAATTAAATTATATTTATAAATAATATACTATACTTAAAATATTTAAAAAAAATGATATTAAATAAATATATATATATAATTTTTTTAACTATTAAATATTTTTCTAATTAAATTATATTTAAAAATAACATACTATACTTAAAATATATAAAATAAAAAAATTATATTATATTAATTTATATATAAATATATATATCAATCCACGGAAAAAGGAGCGAGGAATATTTCTTCTTTGTCGAGTTGTTTGCTTGCTGGAGTTTCGTTTCTGTGCAGCCACATTTTAATTTGCTTGTGATATTCATGACGTGCTACCTGTTGTGTTCCTTTTGATATGAGATTAAACTTGCTGTGTTTTTTGTTATGGCTACAATAATTGCTCTTTTTTTGCGTCGAGTTGTACCGTGGAGGTCGAGCCCTTCTGAGCGACAATTTAAGAGCTTCACCTCCCCCCCTCTTTTTGTAACATTTACATGATATCAACGCGTAGGAAGCCATAAGACGCTCTTTCTTTTAAAAAAGAATATATATATTTTTATTTATAATTTATTTAATTATTAATTATTTTTATAATTAAATTATATTTAAAAATAATATACTATATTTCAAACATTTAAAATAAAAAAATAAAATTATACATACATACATATATATATTTATTTATAATTTACTTGACTACTAAATATTTTTATAATTAAATTATTTTAATAAATAATATACTATACATAAAACATTTAGAATAAAAAAAAATAATTTTACATATATATATAGATATATATATATATATATATATTCACATATATATTTATTTATTTATTTATAATTTTTTTAACTATTAAATATTTTTATAATTAAATTATATTTATAAATAATATACTATACTTAAAATATTAAAAAAATGATATTAAATAAATTTATATATATATATATATATAATATATAATATTATTTTTTTGAATGTTTAAAGTATAGTATATAATTTATAAATAAAATTTAATTATGAAAATATATAATAATTAAAAAATTATAAATAAATATATATATAGGTATATATATATATATATATATATATATACATATATATATATATATATTTATTTAATAATATTTTTTTATTTTAAAAATCTTAAGTATAGTATATTATTTAAAAATATAATTTAATCAAAAAATATTTAATAGTTAAATAAATTATAAATGAATAAATTTATATCATTATAAATAAATACACACACACACATATATATATATAATATTATTTTTTATTTTAAATATTTTAAGTATAATATATTATTTTATAATTATAATTTAATTATAAAAATATTTAATAATTAAGAAAATTATAAATAAAAATATATATATAGAGGTACATAAATATATATTTATATATATAAAAAAATTTATTAAATATTTAAAGTATAGTACATTATTTATAAATACAATTTAATTATAAAAATATTTAGTAAACAAAAATATATTTATAGATGTACATAAATAAATATTTATATAGATAAAAAAATTTATTTAGCATTATTTTTTATTTTAAATAATTTAAGTATAATATATTATTAATAAATATAATTTAATTATAAAATTATTTAAAAGTTAAAAAAATGATATATATAGGTATATATAAAGTTATTTAATAGTTAAAAAATGATATATATAGATAAATATACTTAATTTATTTATACATATAGATTTATTTATTTAATAGTATTTTTTTATTTAATATATATAGGTATATATATATATATATATATATATATATTTGTTTAATAGTATTTTTTATTTTTAATATAGTTTATTATTTAAAAATATAATTTAATCAGAAAAATATTTAATAGTTAAATAAATTATGAATAAATAAATTTATATTTGTATATATAAATTTTTATATTTATATGTATATATATAAATAAATATATATAATATTATTTCTTTATTTTATTATTTAAATAATATTTTTTTATAAATAATATTATTTATATAATATCATATATATATATATATATATATATATATTTAATATAATTTTTTTATTTTAAATATTTCAAGTATATCATATTTAATAATTAAAAAAATAATAAATAATATATATATATATATATTTATATTTAATATTATTTTTTTATTTTAAATATTTTAAGTATAGTATATTTTTTTAAAATTTAATTGAATTATAAAAATAGCTAAATAAATATATAAATAAATAACTATAGCAAAAACAACATATATAATTATAGATAAATAAACAACATAATTATAAATATAAAATAATTATAGCAAAAACAACATAAATAAATAACTAATTTAATTATTAATTACTTTTTAAATTAAATTATATTTATAAAAAATATACTATACTTAGGACATTTAAAATAAAAAAAATAATATTTTATATATGTATATATATATATATACTTATATATATATATATATACATATATATTTATTTATTTATTTATTTATAATTAATTTAATTATTAATTATTTTTATGATTAAATAATATTTACAAATAATATACTATACTTAAAAATTTTAAAATAAAAAAATAATATTATATTATTTATTTATTTATAATTTTTTTAATTATTAAATATTTTTATAATTAAATTATATTTATAAATAATATACTATACTTAAAATATTTAAAATAAAAAAAATTATATATATATATATATATATATTTACATTTATATATACACATATATATTTATTTATTTATAATTTATTTAACTATTTATAAATAATATACTATAATTAAAATAATTAAAACAAAAAAATAATATTAAATAAATTTATATAAATGTATATATATATATATATATATATATATATATATATATATATATATATATATATATACCTATATATATTTAATTATAATTTATTTAATAACTAAATCTTTTTATAATTAAATTTTATTTATAAGCTAATATACTTTACTTAAAATATTTAAATTAAAAAAATAATATTATAGATATATATATATATATACCAACTCGTTGACCAATTAGTTTTAACCCAATGACCAACCCTTTGACCCAGTAGGTCTACTTTTGACCAAAAAGTCATCTTTGATCGAAATGGTCAATTCTTGACCCAATTACCAACTTATTGACTAAATAGATCAACTTTTGACCAAAAGTCAACTTTAGTCAAAATAGTCAATATCTGACCCAATGACCACCCCGTTGACCCATTAGGTTAACTTTTGACCAAAAATTTAATTTTGGTCAAAATAGGTCAACTTTTGACCAAAAAGTAATCTTTGGTCAAAATGTCCAATTTCTGACCCAATGACAACCCCCATTGACCCAAAGACCAACCCATGACCCAATAAGTCGGTTGTTGACCAAAAAGTAAATTTTGGTCAAAATAGTTAATTTTTAATTTAATGACCAATTATTCACTCAATAAGTTAATCTCTGACCAAAAAGTCAACTTTGGTCAAAATATTCAATCCTTAACCCAATGACAAACTATTGACCCAATAGGTCAACTTTTGACTAAATAGTCAATTTTGGTCAAAATAGTCAATTTTGGTCAAAATAGTCAATTTTTGACTGAATAACCAATTGCCCCAATAAGTCAACTTTTGACCAAAAAGTCAACTTTGGTCAAATGATAAGTCAACTTTTGACCAAAATAGGTCAACTTTTGACCAAAAAAGTGAATTTTAGTCAAAATGGTCAACTTCTAACATAATGACCTCCCCGTTGACCCAATGGCTCAACTTTTGACGAAATGACCACCGATCAACCCAATATGTCAACTTTTGACCAAAAAGTCAACTTTAGTCAAAATGGATAATTTTTGACCAAATGACCAACCCATTTACCCGATAGGTCATCTTCTAACCAAAAAAGTCATCTTTGGTAAAAATGGTCAACTTCTTGATCCAATTACCAACACATTGGCCAGATATGTCAACTTATGACCAAAAAGTCAACTTTGGTCAAAATGGTCGATTTCGACCCGATGGGTTAACTTTTGACCAAAAATTCAATCTTGGTCAAAATAATCAATTTTTCACCTAATGACCAATTAATTACCAAATAAGTCAATCTTCGACCAAAAAGTTAATTTTTGTCAAAATAATCAATCCTTCACTCGATAAGCGAACACATTGATCCAACATGATAACTTTTGACCAAAAAGTTAATTTTGGTCAAAATAATCAATTTTTGACCTAATGACCACCCATTAACCCAATAAGTCAACTTTTGACCAAAAAGTCAACTTTGTTCAAAATGATCAATTTTTGACCCAATGACCTACCCGTTGACCCCATATATCAAATTTTGACCAAAAAGTTTTCTTTGGTCAAAATGGTCAAATCTTGACCCAATTACCAACTCATTGACCAAATAGGTCAACTTTTGACCAAAAAGTCAACTTTGGTCAAAATGGTCAATTTCTGACCCACTGACCACCCCGTTAACCCAATGGGTAAACTTTTGACAAAAAATTTAATTGTGGTCAAAATAATCAATTTTTGACCTAATGACCAATTTTAGACCCAATAAGTCAATATCTGACCAAAAAGTCAACTATGGTCAAAATGATCAATCCTTGACCCAATGACCAACCCATCGACCCAATATGCAAACTTTTGACCAAAAAATCAACTTTGGTCAAAATGATCAGTTTTTTACCCAACGACCAACACATTGACTCGATAGAGTCAACGTTTGACCAAAAAATCAATTTTGGTCAAAATAGTTAATTTTTGACCTAATGACCAATTATTAACCCAATAAGCCAATCTCTGGCCAAAAAGTCAACTTTGGTCAAAATAGGCTATCCTTGACCCAATGACCAACCCATTGACCCAAGTAGGTATACTTTTGACAAAAAGTCATCTTTGGTCAAAATGGTCAATTCTTGATCAAATGACCACCCCTTTGACCCAACGGGTTAACTTTTGACAAAAAATTCAATTTTAGTCAAAATAGTCAATTTTTGACCAAATGACCAATAATTGACCCGGTAAGCCAATCTTTGACCAAAAAGTCAACTTTGGTCAAAATGGTCAATCTTTGACCCAATGACAAACCCATTGACTCAATAGGTGAAATTTTGACCAAAAAGTCAAATTTAGTTAAAATGGTCAATTTCCGATCCAATGACCAACCCATTGACACAATAGGTTAACTTTTGACCAAAAAGTTAACTTTGGTCAAAATGGTCAAACCTTGACCTCATAACCAACCCATTAACCCAATATGTCAACTTGTAACCAAAAAGTCAATTTTGATCAAAATAGTCAAATTTTGACGTAATGACCTCCCATTAACCAAATAGGTTAACTTTTGACAAAAAGTCAACTTTGGTCAAAATGGTCAATTTTTGACCTAATGACCAACCCGCTGGCCAAATTGGTCATATTTTGACCAAAAAGTCAACTTTTTTGTCTAAATAGATAATTTTTTACTTAATGTCCAATTATTAACCCAATAAGTAAATGTTTGACCAAAAATTCAACTTTAGTCATAATTGTCAATCCTTGACCCAATAACCAACCCACTGACCCAATAGATCGACTTTTGACTAAAAATTCAATTTTGATCAAAATAGTAAATTTTTGACATAATTACCAATTATTGACCCATTAGGTCAACATTTGAACAAAAAAGTCAATTTTTGACCTAAGACCACCTCATTGATCCAAAACGTCAACTTTTAACCAAAAGTCAAATTTGGTCAAAATGGTCAATTTCTGACACAATGACCTAAATGTCAACTTTGGTAAAAATGTTCAATCCTTCATCCAATGACCAACCAATTGACCCAATTTGTTAACTTTTGACTAAAAAATCAACTTTAGTCAAAATGGTTAATCCTTGACCCAATGACCAACCTATTGACCTAATATGTCAACTTTTGACCAAAAAGTCAATTTTGCTCAAAATTTTCAATTTCTGACCTACTGACCGCCTCATTGACCTTAATAGGTCAAATTTTGACCAATAGACAACTTTGGTCAAAATAGTCAATCCTTAACCAAATGACCAACTCATTAACCCAACAGGTCAACTTTTAACCGAAAAGTCGATTTTGATTAAAATAGTCAATTTTTGACTTAATGACCAATTTTTACCTAGTAAACCAATCTCTGACCAAAAAGTCAACTTTGGTCAAGATGGTTAATATTTGACCTAATGCCCAACCCATTGATCGAATAGGTCATCTTTTGACAAAAAAGTCAACTTTGGTCAAAATGGTCAATCCTTGACCCAATGACCAACCCATTGGCCTAATTGGTCAACATTTGACAAAAAAGTCAATATTGGTCAAAATAAACAATTTTTGAATTAATGACCCAATAAGTCAATCTCTGACCAAAAAGTTAACTTTGGTTAAAATGTT
>CM040435.1:74983391-74993391 GCA_022702705.1 Papilionanthe hookeriana x Papilionanthe teres | reverse complement strand
CATAGACCTCCAATGCCAGCTGAAGAAGTTTTGAAGCTCCCATCAATATTAATTTTAAGCCAGGGATTCTTAGGTGGTCTCCATATAACAAGCATAACTTTGTTTTTAATGCCTTGAGTTGAAGAAAGAACAGAATTCGAATCTTACTAAGAAAAGTAATACAATTTCGATGACAAGATCAAAAGAGAACACCTTATTATTGAAAATTAAATCATTCCTGGCTAGCCATAAAAACCAAAAAATCACAAAAGGGATGAAATAATAAGGAGAAGTTTTCCAATTTGCCCAGACAAGCCTTAATAGAATTCCAAGGAGATAAGCGAGTTTGCAATCCCATAACGACTAACACACCTTTCCATACCTCTTGTGCCCGATTGCAATGTAAAAAGATATGTCCAATGGTCTCTTCATCACAATGACACAAATGACACCTCGAATGGACCTCTAAGTCCTTTAAGTTTAAGAATATCATCTCGTTAGCGGCATCTCTTTAAATAATTTCCAACAAAAAAAGGACATAGAAGGTGTGATGTATTTATTCCAAAGTTTAGCACCCCAGTTGTTTTTTTGCCAATTAAAACAGGTTTGATAAATGAATTTAGATAAACTATAATTATGAGGCTTTTTGACGATTAGTCTATCTTTTTTCCCAATATGAAAAGAAGTATTTAAGATCATATTATGAAAATCGCGGGGACATATTCTTGAAATTTATGCAAATTCCAAATACCATCACTCCAACGATCAACAATGTGTCGAATAGGAAAATTTGGATTAAAATGTGCTTGAAAGGACTCATTAAACGGCCAATTATCAAACCGAAGCTAATTTGACCATTACCTATTTCCCATATGAACATCTTTTCAGCATGGAATCTAACTTTAAGCGACTCCTTCCAGTTTTTAGAATCTCCGGGTTTAAGGTCGACTTGAGAAGGATGATTGTTAAGACAATATTTAGCATGCATAAATCTTGCCCACAATGACTTTTGTGCTCGAAGTTAATCCATTGCTTGCAGGTAGAATGTAAAGCCGAGATGCTGAAAGCTTTTAAAACCTAAGCCACCACAATCAAGAGGCTTACATAACTTCTCCCAATTGGTCCAATGCATTTGCTTATGATGTCCTTCCCAAACAAATTTATTAAACATAATAGAAATCATTTTCTGTGTACTCTTCTTCATTTTTATCATCTGCATTATATAAAGAGGAAATGCAGTTAACACACTCCTTAAAAGTGTTAATCTTCCACCATTGGATAAAAAGAGTTGGACCAACAATTAAGTTGAGAAGATATTTTAGCAATGATATCATCATAGTGAGAAAGTTTCCTTCTTCCTTTGATTAGAGGAAACCCAAATACTTTAGAGGATATTGAGTTTCTCTATAGTTAGTGAAATCTGAAATCCAATTTTTCATTTGGGTAGTAATTCTAGAACTTGTAAGAAATTGGCATTTAGCTTTGTTAAAAACCATTCCAGAAATTTCTTCAAAATCAGACAAAACTTTCATGAGACATTTAATAGATTGTTTACTTCCATTAGAGAAAACTCTTACATCATCAGCATAAAGCTAAATGGCTGACTAAATGAGTAAATCTATGTTGATATTGAGTGTACTTGATGAGTAAACTGCATATGATTCAGCATTCGTGAAAGATAATCAAAAACAAGGATGAAAATATAAGGTGACAGTGGATCTCCCTGTCTAATGCCCCTTCCAGATTTAAAGTATCCATGGCTAAAACCATTTATAAGCACACTGTAATAATTATTGTTTAACCATCTATAAATGAGATTACAGAAGTTAGAGCTGAATCCTCTATCTGCAAGAACATTAAGAATAAAAGTCCAATCGATGGAATCAAAAGCCTTAGCAATATCCAATTTAAAAACAATATTTGATCCTCTGCAGCATTTATCAATATCAGTTAACAGTTCTTGTGCTAAAAGAACATTGTCACATATGTATCTTCCCTTTATAAAAGCACCTTGATTTTCAGAAATGAGATTCTCCAATAAAGACTGTAACCGTGCAACTAAGACTTTACTTATAATTTTGGAGAAGGTGGAAGATAGGCTAATGGGTCTGAAATCCTGCCAGTTGGACTTTCTTTTATCCTTAGGGATTAAAACAATAGCATTGGAAGCAAAATACTTAGGGAGATCATTTCCCATAAAATAACTTTGTATTGCCAAGACCACATCAGATTTGATAATCAACCAATTTTTTTTATAAAAGTCAGCTGTAAATCCATCTGGCCCAGCTGTCTTACCTCCATCAATTGTTTTAAGAGCCTCAAAAACTTCATTAGCATCGGGAGGTTGAACCAAATAATCCATATTAATATTATCGAAATCGGATCTTATAAGATTAGGAGAATAAGCGACAGAGTTCACGAGTCGATAAGAGAATAGTTTGGAAAAATAAGCAATAACATCATTAGCAATATCCATAGAGTTGAATAACCATGTATTATCGAGTAGATTTGATCTTCAATATCACATTAACGAGATCTTTTAAACTTAATGACGAGCATGAAAAAATTTTGAGTTTACGTCTCCATGCTTAAACCAATTGACAATTGCTTTTTGTTGAAGGAAGAGTTCTTCATTCATAATAGCCGAGTTTAATCTACTATATGCTTCATTTAGATTATAATCGGAATCTAAACCATCCTCAACCAGCTTTTCTAAATCGGTTACCATAGCTTCGGCTTCGGTAACTTTCGATGCACATTTCCAAAAACGACTCTATTCCAATGTTTCAGCTTATTAGCAATCCTTTTATGTAATTGCCAAAGCTTAGAAAGAGGATCAGAATAAAATATTTGCAAAGGAGCTTTCGAATTATCAGCAATTAATTGATTATAATCAGGATGAGAAGACCATACATTAAGGTATCTAAAAACTAAATTCTTAACGAGTTGGAGAAAGAGCACATGTAATCGGTAAAGGAGAGTGATCGTAGTTTAGCCTTGCAAGGTGCTTAACTTTAGTAATAGGGAACATATTCAACCAAAGTTGATTAACCGAGATTCAGTCAATTCTTTCATAAATATTACCTCTCCTCCATGTAAAAGGAGATCCTTCAAATCCAACATCGAAAAGATTAAGTGAAGTAATATTATTAGTGAAATTCAGCATTGCATTTAGATTAGGATTTCTCCCACCCTTTTTCTCACTAGGGTGTTCAATGGAATTGAAATCCCCACCAACAATCCAGCCATCAGTCATTGAACAACTAATATGATGTAAAATATTCCATAAATCAATCCTGTCGGCATTCGGAGTAGCGAGCATATATAAAAGAAGCAAAGCCATTGAACTGATCCAATTCAAAGTGAAAATGCAACAACCGAGAGTGATTAAACAAGATATTAATTTTCAGCTCTTTTCTATAGAGTAACCAAATTTTATTGGAACAATTAGCTAAAAAAGTATAACCAGGAAATTTTTTAGTGAATCTATCAAAGTTAGATTTCACCAAAGGCTCTAGAATGACAATAATCCAAAAATGATGAATCCTGTTTAGATTTAGAAGTCTATTAAGGGAGCCAGGATCAGCCACTCCCCTAATATTCCAGCATAAGAATTTAATCATTAATAATATTTTTTCCTCCTCTAGTCATCCTAGAAGAAGAATTTGTTCTGCTGCAGGATTATGAATAATGTTGCTTTCAGAGAGATTCTTTAACTCCAGTGATTTCTTCTTTCTTGCTTTTTGAATCATCCAATCATTACTAATTTCATTACTAATGGCTGTCATACCTGCTGATATTTCAGTAACCATCTGAGTTGGTTGTTGAAATACAGGATAATTAGTAGGCTTAGGATGAACCTCAATTGATTGATAATGAGTAAGAGGTCTTCTTGCAAAGATTCATGAGTAATTGGAGCTTCAGTAACTGTGAGACCATGATCAGCAGAAGAAATAGATGATTTGACAGTATGTCGAATAATTTCTCCAATCACATTAATAGTATTAATAATTCCAGAAACCCGAACGAGGTTCGAGCAACAATAGGCTCATCAACGGAGTTCAATAATAAACTCGAGTAGCGAAATTGATTGTTCGATCAACAATAGGCTCATCAACAAATTCAACGGTAGATTCCTTAGCAATAATAGAAATTGGATCGAGCGGGTTCGAGCATCGAAGCAATAATAACGGGCTCAACAACGGAATTAATTATTTGAACATCGGGCTCCTTAGTAGTTAATTGCAACTCTTCTCGGGAGAAACGAGTGATAGTAGATTTAACGAATTAATAGTAGTTTGCAATTCCTTCTCGGCCACAATAACGATCGATTTGATAATTTAGGATCTTTAATCCTATTTGTCTTCAAGTGCGGATGAAGCCTAAAACGATTACCATTGGAATGTCCAAACATTTTACAATGGTGACGATAATATGGCTTATTCTCCATTATGACATTTTGCCAATATCCATTATGAGGTGTACCAATCCAAATTTCTTCAACATCAGCAAGAGATACATCTCTTTCTACAAGAATCCTTGCCACAGAAGGCCTAGTAAGTTGAAAGGTAGGCATATCCAGCTTCAATGGTCTTCCTAAGGCAGTTCCAATAGCATATTAAATTGGATGATTAAATAGATGAAGTTTCAGATTAGGTAATTTATACCAAATAGGAATGACAGGTGGTTCTTGATGGGGATCAAAAAAAGGAGACCATTTTAGAAGTTTCATTGGAATTCCATCAATCAAAACGAATTTTTTGGAAAATAAGTTAGCATAATCCACTTCTTTAGAAAGTTGGATCATAATATGCCTTCCATCAAAGAGTCCAACCTTCCAAGAACCCAATAATCTAAAATTCTCAAAGCACTTTCGTATGACTTCCATTTTAGGATGACCAAGTTGAAATTTACCAATTAAAGTAAATTTATGAACATCCACAAGTGAAGAGATTTCATGGTCCGAAAGAATTAAGGCGAGCTTACCTCCCTTCTTCTCAATTTTCTTAATAAATTGGCAATCACCCTTACCATTAGCAGCATCATGATAAAACTGTGGAAAAACCAGTTTATCAGAGGAAGTCGAAGAATCAAGACTAGTCACTTCAGCAAAAGTCTTTGCCGGGGAATGAATTTGATCAGCCATAAAAATTCAGATGAAATCAAGAAGCCTCAGAAATGAAAAATTCAAAAAAAGAACAAAACCGGAAAGCGAGAAAATGGATGAATCAAAAGAAAATGCAATGACAGAATGAAAACTAATAGAAATAGTCTTCAATTTATCAAAACATCAAGGAAACGAGATGAGAGCCGAGAAGGAAATCAAGAATCGCACCAAGAATGCTCCACAAAATCCGGCTCCATCCATTTTCTATATATAATATATATATATATATATATATATATATATATATATATATATATATATATATGTATATATATATATATATATATAATTTTTTTAACATTTATATTTAAAAATAATATACTATACTTAAAATATTTAAAATAAAAAATAATATTATATATATATATTGGGAAAGAGCGCTGTAGGCTCCCTACGTGTTAATTCAGGAAAATGTTACAAAGGGGTGGGGAGGCAGATCCCCAACTATAAAAATGAAAAGATAGAATTTCCACTCACCCTTAGGGGTTCCGCCTCCCTCGTTACAACATACGCAAAATAAAACACTTCAAAATTGTTCTAGAGAGGAAGCGAGTAAACAAAGAAGTAATCCAAAGTATTCAGAACATGGCAAATATAAGAATAAAACCTTAATTGACGTATATCTCTTTTGCCAGTAGTCCAGGTGCAGAAAATGGCCACAACAGAACCGAGGTGAAGCTTCTAAAGTGCGGAGTCATGAAGGCGAAAAACAAGCGGGAGGACCAAAATGAAGTGGAGGCTAGGGGATCGTAACCTGCGGAGATATACTCAAGAATAACAGAAGTTGTGAGTCCTTGCAGCCAAAACAGAGTAACAAAAGGCCTAATCAGGAAAACCAAAAACCTTAGCCACCAAACAGACAAAAAACAGAACAGCAGACACCTATCAGCGTGATGCAATTGCTGATATTTTTAGTCAACATTCCAAAAGATGGTTGGGACTATTAGGTAAATAAAAGACTGAACCAAATGACTAAAGCAACAAAGGGTGTGTGAATAATAAATAGAAAAGTGGTATAAATCCAAAATAAAAGTGCAGGAATTCCAACACCCATTGTATATCAATATCTGAGATAGGGTAATGCCATTAGATCTCCATGTAAAAGAAGATAAAGCTGAGATGGAGGTAATTTACCCACCAAAGGTCTGTCTGTTGATCTTAGCTAACCAATCAGCAGGTTGGTTACCCTCCCTGTAAATGAATGATAGTTGAACCTGTATTGAATGTGTGTTTATAATATGTCATATCCTTCTACATAGATATATAAGATTCCATGGAATGGGACTGTTTCTATAGAAAAGATTGATCAGCATTGTGGAGTCAGTTTCCACCTGAAGGTTTTGAAAATGAAAACAGATAGCTGTCTTTAATGCAAGTAAAAATGCCCAAATTTCAGCAATGAGAGGCGTATCAGCCACCACAGGGGAGTTAAAGAAACACAATAGATTTCCCCTGTGGTCTATGAATAGGCCTCCAACTCGAGAAAAATATTAAGTCCAACGTCCATCAATATTAGCCTTGATCCACCCTTGCACAGGGAGCATCCATCTAACAAGGACAGGCCATCTTAAAGAATGAGGAGTGTAGGATGAAAGTTTTTTAGCACGGTGGTAATAAGCCATAATACGTGAAAAAGTTATGCTAGAGGTGGGGGGAACATTAAAGTGTTTAAAACTATTTCTAGCATTCCACACAAACCAAATGATCACCAAAGGAAAGCTCAACATATGTTTCCCATCTTGTGAAAAATATTGCCAAGTGTTGAAGTAATTAGAAGTAGAGCAGCTTCCTTGCCATGCAATGTTAAATGCATTACCCAATCTATTCCATATGTCTCTAGTATAGATGCAATTATAAAAAATATGGGAGCAGGACTCCTCAGCCCTTTTACAAAAAAGGCATATAGATGCCAATCTTAAGCACTTCAATTTTAAAATGTCATCCAGAGTAAGTAAAGAAGAGAAAAACCGCCAGTTAAAAAAAGACATTGAAGGGGTGAAAAGAGAATTCCAGCTGTGGGAGCCCCAATTCCAATTAGAAAAATTGATGATAGATTTATATAAATGTTTGCTAGCAGAAACATGATTTGCCTTCTTCCATATGGGTCTATCTTTTTGAGTTGCATGTAAAGGAATTTGATTGATGAGCAAAGCAGCATCATTACCAACTAAAGCCCTCGGCTTAATTAAATCCCATCGACCACTAAACCAGGCAATCGGAAACAAGTAAATTTCCATCGGGAGGAATTGGGGTAATGGAGTAATTTGTGGTAAACCCCCGAAATCATGCAAAAAGGATACTTTGCCATCCCCGAAGCTCCCGGAATAAAAATTGACCGAGTGTAAGCACTGGGCATTTACAATAGCTTTCCAAATCCTAGAGTCCCCGACTTTCCAAGTGACCAAAGATGGATGAGATGTATTGCAATATTTAGAATGCATATAATCGACCCATAAGGATTCACCAAGCCTAAATTTCTACCAAAGCTTACACATGTTTATTTCCACAATATGAGGTAGGGCTTTAAAACCAAGGCCCCCGGAGAATTTAGGCTTACGAGCTTCCTCCGGGAGCGCCGGTGCCTCTTGGCACCTCCACCCTCCCAAAGAAAATGATTAAACAAGTTTTCCAGATATTTAAGAGAACTTTTTTTGGCATTAAACACTTAGAGGGCATATAAAGGTATGCTTTGCAAAACACTAGATAATAAAATTAATCTGCCACCATTAGAGAGGAAAGTATTCTTCCAATCCTTGATTTTGCATTGTATTTTATCAATAATCTCATCCATCTGGATTTGCTTGCATCTTTCCCTAATAAGATTAAATCCTAAATATTTGAGAGGCAAAGAAGCTAATTTAAAACCAGTGAAAAGATTAGCCCATTGTTTATCACAATGCAGCATGTAGTTGCTAAAGAAGAGCTAATACTTATCTTTGCTAAAGGATAGACCAGAAATACCCTCAAACTCAATCAGAACTTTTAATGTTTGTCTGATTGCAAGTTTAGATGCATTAGAAAAAACAATTATGTCATCAGAACATGCAAAATGAGTAACCTGATAGTGAGCTCTATTGTGATATTGTGAATATGGGTGTTGCGTTTGAAAATGATTTAACATTCTAGACAAATAATCAAAGGCAAGGATAAAGATTATAAGGGAAAGGGGATCACCTTGCTTGATACCCCGCTTAGCATTAAAGAAGCCATAAGAAGTGCCATTGACCAACACACTATAGAAGTTGTTAGACAGCCATCTCAAAATTAAGCTACAAAAATTATGCTCAAAACCTCTAGCAATAAGAACATTATGAATAAAATCCTAATTTATAGTATCAAAGGCTTTTTTAATGTCCAATTTGATAATAAGATTGCCTCCTCTGCATTTTCTGTCAAGATCCTCAAGGAGTTCTTGAGCAAGTAAAATATTATCTGTAATTTCTCTTCCTTTGATAAAAGCAGATTGATGATAGGAGATAATAGAATAGAGATGTGGTTGGATTCTAGCCACAAGGATCTTACTGATAACCTTTGATATGGTTGAAATTATGCCAATGGGATTTATCTCTTCCTTTAGAGATAAGCACTATCAAAGCAGCAGATAAGTACATACAAATATCATCACCGTGAAAAAAACTTTGAATAGCCAAAATAACTTCCTTCTTAATGATATCCCAACAAGTGACATAGAAAGCAGATGTAAAACCATCAGGGCCAAGAGCTTTATTAGAGTTGATCTCTTTAAAAGCATTAAAAATTTCCTCCTCAGAAGGGACACCTGAAAGATAGAGGGAGGCCACAAATTGTTTCTCAGGGGCAAAAAGAGAATTATTGATGGGAGACACCTGCATATCATTGGAAAACAAGTCAGTAAAATAATGAACTGCATTTAAACCAATCTCCTCTGCTTCATTAAGGACAGTCCCATCATCAGTAATGATTTTGATAATAGAGATATGATTGATCCTATTTTTAATGGATGCATGGAAATATTTAGTATTTCTGTCCTTATTAATGAAATGAAGATCATGAGCTTTTTGCTTTAACAGGTCTTCCTCCAGAGAGATGTCAGCAAGAAGTGCGATATGGGCCTGGGTAAGCTCATTTGAAATTTCAGGACTCAGGCTTTCTCTAGCTTCCAAAGCATTAACCAGTTGTTGGGACTTGTGGACCCTAATGTGTATGTTGCCAAAAACCTCATAATTTCATTTCTTCAAACCAGCAGCCACTCTCTTGTGTAATTTCCATAAAATAAACCAAGGAGAGCCACAGCTAACAGGCTTCCACAAAGCCTTGATCAGCTCAACAAAAGTGGGATGAGATGTCCAAATATTTAAGAATTTAAAATGTGAAATAGCAGATTTGGGATGGAAAGCTAAAGTTAGTAAAAGGGGGTTATGATCAGAAGAGGCATGGCTGAAGTGTTGAACTGGAGAAGTGTGGTAATAGTTAAGGAACTTGGAATTGGAAAAAAAAATCTATCAAGCCTCTGAAAGAGCAAACCACGTCTCTAAGTATAAGGAGACCCAGTGAAACCCAAATCAAACAAGTCAGCTTGTGAAATATTATCACAGAAATGTTGCAATAGAGCAAAATCAGGCCGGGCACCACCTTTTCTTTCAGCAGATGACATTATCATGTTAAAATTGCCTCCAACACACCAATTATCCTGTATAGTGAAGCCCATGGCAATTAACTTGTTCCAAAGAAGGTATTTTTCATGAAGCAGAGAGCTAGCATAAATAAACGTGATCCAACCAGTGAAGACATCAGCAGTGTAATGAGCAAGTATCAACTGTTTATCATCTTCAATAATTTGCAATTGAAGATTTTTTTTTCAAAATAACCAAATTT
>CM040435.1:74960891-74973391 GCA_022702705.1 Papilionanthe hookeriana x Papilionanthe teres | reverse complement strand
TTTAGCTTATGCGGATGACGTCGTTCATTTCTCTAACGCTTCCAAGGTTTTTATGAAGAAAATTTTCCAATTTTTGGAGGACTTTCAAGCTTTTTCCGGGTTACATTTCAACGCTACCAAGTGTCATTTATATTTTGGGAACTCTGTCGATGGTAGGAAATCCTCCTGGGCTACTCACTACACTGGGTTTTCTATTTCCACCCTTTCCTTAAAGTATTTGGGAGTTCATTTGCTTAAGGGTAGGATGAGACAAAGTCAATTTGATAAGGTTGTTGAAAAAATTAAGAACCGCATTCTTGATTGGAAAAATAAGTCCTTATCCTTGGTGGTCGTATTACTGTCCTTAAGAGTATCCTTCAGAGCCTGGTGTTGTATGGTTTACAAGTCCTGCTCGTTAAGATTACCACTCAAAAAATTATTGAGAGATGCTTTAATAAATTTCTTTGGGCGGGAATGTACTCTGGTAAAAAGTGGTGCTCTTGGAAGAAAGAATGTCAACCTACCACTGCCGGTAGTTTGGGATTCAAACAACTTTACCACATTGCTGAGATTAATTTATTCAAACATTGGCTCAATTTTCGTAAGCATGATTCGTTATGGTCTTCCTTTGTGCATGATAAATATTGCAGGAATCGTCACCCTTCTCTCGTTGTCTGGAGGAAGGGTGGTTCTAGAATGTGGAAGCGAATCATATTTTGTAGGGATTGGGCTAAACACCTTATTTACTGGCACTTGGGCAATGGCAACATATCGTTTTGGCATGATACTTGGTCTCTGGTTCATTTTATTCTTGGACCGGATGCTAACGACGATCTTCTTGTGTCTGATGCTTGGCGGGATCACACTTGGAATATCCCGCTTTTGCATCAACTTGTTGGGGTTAATATTGCTAGCTTTATATCTACCATCCCTTTTGACTCGACTAAGATTGACTATCCTATAACGAAATTTGCATCAAATAAGACTATCTCAAAGACGATTTACTACTATTTACATCATTTTCAGCCAACCTCTTGGGGTAAGAGCATTTGGTCACATGCTTTAACCCTTTCGATGTCATTTTTAGCCAGGAGAATTTTTCATAAGGTATTGCCTTGCGATGATATTCTTAAGTTGAAAGGACCTCGGTTAGCTTCTAGATGTTGTTTTTGTAAGATGGAGGAAGAGTCTTTACGTCACATTTTTATTACTGGTCCTTTCTCTAGTTCTATTTGGATGAAAGGGGGTCGTTGGTTTGACACTTATGTCCGTTCGGGTGAGGATTTTAATGACTTATGGGCTCTCGATCGCCGGCCTAATCATTTTTTTATCATCTATCCCTTTATTATTTGCTGGTTTTCATGGATGGCACGAAATGTCATTCATCACAAATGCACTTCGGTTTCTTTCAATACTATTTTCTCCAACATTTGGCCTATGTTAACATGGTTTATAAGCTAAGTCATATGAAGGCTAGTTTCTTCTTGGGCATTTCACATTTTGACCATAGTGTTCATGAGACAGTTACCTCTCTGCAACTCCCTATTTTGGTGAGATGGCGACCGCCTAATATTGGTTGGGTTAAATTTAATGTCGATGGGAGTTGGAAACCGTCCCGTGCGGGGTTTGGTGGAGTTGCTCATAATTCAGAAAAAAATGCATGCTCTTCTTTTCTTCCCCTTGTATTATGGACACTCCATTGCAGTCCGAAGCTCATGCCTTAATGTTGGTGGTCTCTATTGCGGTGCGTTTCAATTGGCATTGCGTTATTTCTGGGGTGGATTCGTCCAATTTATTTCTTGCTTTAACCAATAATATATCGATACCGTGGTATATTATATATTATATAAATCGCATTAAATACATCATTTCTCATATCTCGATCAGTTGGAATTTCATCTACAGGGAAGGAAATAGACCAGCTAATTGGTTGGCCAATCTCAGTTCATTAAGCGCTCAGATTTTGGTGGGTACTAACCTGCCCCCGGACCTATCGATTTTGCTCAATGGAGATAACGTGGATATACCAATTCTTCGATTCTCTTGATCTTCTAATTCTTTATTTGAGCATTAAATGGTACTACCCCTTTGTTATATATACATACATAAATATTTATAGATATGAATGTATAAATTTTTTCATAACTATATATAGATATACATATGTCAAAATATATATATATATATATATATATATATATATATATATATATTTTGCTGTTTATATATATATGAATTCTATATATATAGTTATGGTATATAAATTTATATATATTTATTTATATAATTTTATATTCAATATATTTATATATATAGCTTTATATATATATAAATACACGCAGCAATCCTTATATGAAGTAATCTTTATATGCCATGGTTTCTATCCCTTCCAGTTCATGTGTGACGTATTTTATTTTGCTATCTAAAGACTATGCAAACTCTTTTGTCGTTGGCCGTTTGCTGTTTGATTTCCTCCTAATTCACAGGCTTACACACACACACACACAGATATATATATATATATATATATATATATATATATATATATATATATATATATATATATATATAAACCTTACATATATATACAAACCTTATATGTGTGTTTTAAGTTCAGGTTCGGTTCCATACCTGCATGGACCTGGAGCGCACTCGAACCATTACATCCTCTCCAACGTCCTGCATGGAGGAAGTTATTACTGCATACTTAGGACCTCAGCTTCGCGGCGATATACTCTCCATCACTCTTTTATTGCTTCGACTGAAATCCACAGAAAAAGGAGCGAGGAATATTTCTTCTTTGCTCAGTAGTTGGCTTGCTGGAGTTTCGTTTCTGTGCAGCCACACTTTAATTTACTTGTGATATACTTGACGTGCTACCTGCTATGTTCCTTTTGATATGAGATTAAACTTGCTGTGTTTTTTGTTATTGCTACAATGATTGCTCTTTTGTTTGGCGTCGAGTTGTACCGTGGAGGTCGAACCCTTCTGGACGACAATTTAAGAGCTTCACCTCCCCCCTCTTTTTGTAACATTTACATGATATCAACGCGTAGGGAGTCATAAGACGCTCTTTCTTTTAAAAAGAATATATATATATATATATATATATATATATATATATTTATAATTTATTTAATAATTAAATATTTTTATAATTAAATTATATTTATAAATAATATACAGTACTTAAATTACTTAGAAAAAATAATAATATTATATATATGTTTATATATATATATATATATATATATATATATTATATATATATATATATATTTATATATACACATATAGATTTATTTATTTATAATTTATTTAACAATTAAAAATTTTTATAGTTAAATTATATTTATAAATAATACACTATACTTAAAATATTTTTACATATAATTTATTTAATTATTAATTATTTTTATAATTAAATTAAATTTAAAAATAATATACTGTATTTAAAACATTTAAAATAAAAAAATAATATTATATATATATATATATATATATTTATACCTATATATATACTTTTATTTATAATTTACTTAACTATTAAATATTTTTATAATTAAATTATTTTTTAAATAATATACTATACATAAAGCATTTAAAATAAAAAAATAATTTTACATAAATAAATAAATATATATATACATATATATTTATTTATTTATAATTTATTTAACTATTAAATATTTTTATAATTAAATTATATTTATAAATAATATACTATACTTAAAATATTAAAAAAAATGATATTTAATAAATTAATATATATATATATATATATAATTTTAAACTATTAAATATTTTTATAATTAAATTATATTTAAAAATAATATATTACGCTTAAAATACATAAAATAAAAAAATTATATTACATAAATTGCCAATCCTTAACCAAATGGCCAACCCATTGACCCAATATGTCAACTTTGACCAAAAAATCAATTTTGATTAAAATAGTCAATTTTTTGACCTAATGACCAATTTTTAACCCAGTAAACCAATCTCTATCCAAAAAGTCAACTTTGGTTAAGATGTTTAATCTTTGACCTAATGCCCAACCCATTGACCTAATAGGACATCTTTTGACCAAAATGTCAACTTTGGTCAAAATGATCAATCCTTGACCCAATGACCAGCCCATTGGCCTAATAGGTCAACATTTGACCAAAAAATCTATTTCGGTCAAAATAAAAAAAGTTTGAATTAATGACCAATTATTCACTAAATAAGTCAATCTCTGACCAAATAGTCAACTTTAGTCAAAGTGGTCAATCATTGATCCAATGACAAACCCATAGACCCAATAGGTAAACTTTTGACCAAAAAGCCAATTTTGGTCAAAATAGTCAATTTTTGACCAAATGACCGCACATTGACCCAATAGGTCAACATTTGACCAAAAAGTCAACTTTGGTTAAAATTGATAATTTTTGACCTAATGACCAACCCATTGACCCAATAGCTCATCTTTTGACCAAAAAAGTCATCTTTGGTAAAAATGGTCAACTTTTTTATCCAATTACCAACACATTGGCCAAATATGTCAACTTTTGACCAAAAAGTCAACTTTGGTCAAAATGGACAATTTCTGACCCAATGACCTCCCAGTTGACCCAATGAGTTAACTTTTGACCAAAAATTCATTCTTAGTCAAAATAGTCAATTTTTGACCTAATGACCAATTAATGATAAAAAAAGTCAATCTCTGACCAAAAAGTTAATTGTTGTCAAAGAAATCAATTCTTCACCCAATGACAAACACATTGACCCAACAGGACAACTTTTGACTAAAAAGTCAATTTTGGTCAAAATAGTCAATTTTTGACATAATGACCATCCATTAACCCAATAAGTCAACTTTTGACCAAAAAGTCAACTTTGGTCAAAATGGTCAATTTTTTACGCAAAGAACTACCCGTTGACCCAATATATCAAATTTTGACCAAAAAGTTTTCTTTGGTCAAAATGGTAAAATGGTCAAATCTTGACCCAATTACCAACTCATTGACCAAATAGGTCAACTATTGATCAGAAAGTCAACTTTGGTCAAAATGGTCAATTTCTGACCCAATGACCACCCTGTTGACCCAATGGGTAAACTTTTGACAAAAAATTTAATTTTGGTCAAAATAATCAATTTTGACCTAATAACCAATTTTAGACCCAATAAGCCAATATCTGAACAAAAAGTCAACTATGGTCAAAATGATCAATCCCTAACCCAATGACCAACTCATTTACCCAATAGGTCAACTTTTGACAAAAAAAGTCAACTTTGGTTAAAATGATCAATTTTTTACCCAACGACCAGCACACTGACCCATTAGGTCAACGTTTGACCAAAAAATCAATTTTGGTCAAAATAGTAAATTTTTGACCTAATGACCAATTATTAAACCAGTAAGCCAATCACTGACAAAAAAGTCAACTTTGGTTAAAATGGTGCATCCTTGACCCAATGACCAACCCATTGACCCAGTAGGTCAACTTTTGATAAAAAGTCATCTTTGGTCAAAATGGTCAATTCCTGATCCAATGACTACCCCATTGACCCAATGGGTTAACTTTTGACAAAAAATTCAATTTTGGTCAAAAAAAGTGACCAAATGACCAATAATTGACCCAGTAAGCCAATCTATGACCAAAAAGTCAACCTTAGTCAAAATAGTCAATCTTTGACCCAATGACTAACCCATTGACCCAATAGGTGAACTTTTGACCAAAAAGTAAACTTTAGTTAAAATGGAATGACCAACCTAGTGACCCAATAAGTTAACTTTTGACCAAAAAGTCAACTTTTGTCAAAATGGTCAAACCTTAACCCAATAACCAACCCATTGACCCAATATGTTAACTTTTGACCAAAAAGCCAATTTTGGTTAAAATAGTCAAATTTTGACCTAATGACCCCCATTAACCAAATAGGTCAACTTTTGACCAAAAAGTTAACTTTGGTCAAAATGGTCAATTTTCTACCCAATGACCAACCCGCTGGCCAAATTGGTCAAATTTTGACCAAAAAGTCAACTTTTTGGTTAAAATAGATAATTTTTTACCTAATGACCAATAAGTAAATCTTTGACCAAAAAGTCAATTTTGGTCATAATTGTCAATCCTTGACCCAATAACCAACCCACTGATCCAATAGATCGACTTTTGACCAAAAAGTCAATTTTGGTCAAGATAGTAAATTTTTGACATAATTACCAATTATTCACCCATTAGGTCAACTTTTGAACAAAAAAGTCATTTTTGGTCAAAATTGTAAATTTTTTATCTAATGACCACCTCATTGACCCAAAAGGTCAACTTTTGACCAAAAGTCAAATTTGGTCAAAATGGTTAATTTCTGACACAATGACCTAAATGTCAACTTTGGTGAAAATGTTCAATCCTTCATCCAATGACCAACCAATTGACCCAATTTATTAACTTTTGACTAAAAAGTCAACTTTGGCCAAAATGGTTAATCCTTGACCCAATGACCAACCTATTGACCCAATAGGCCAACTTTTGACCAAAAAGTTAATTTTGCTCAAAATTATCAATTTTTGACCTTCTAACCGCCTCATTGACCTAAATAGGTCAAATTTTGACCAAAAGATAACTTTGGTTAAAATAGTCAATTTTGATTAAAATAGTCAATTTTTGACTTAATGACCAATTTTTGACCCAGTAAACCAATCTCTGACCAAAAAGTCAACTTTGGTCAAGATAGTTAATCTTTGACCTAATGCCCAACCCATTGACCCAATAGGTCATCTTTTGACCAAAAAGTCAACTTTGGTCAAAATGGTCAATCCTTGACCCAATGACCAACCCATTGGCCTAATCGGTCAACATTTGACCAAAAATTCAATTTTGGTCAAAATAAACAATTTTTGAATTAATGACCCAATAAGTCAATCTCTCACAAAAAAGTTAACTTTGGTCAAAATGGTCAATCCTAGATCCAATGACAAACTCATCGACCCAATAGGTCAACTTTTGACCAAAAAGCCAGTTTTGGTCAAAATAGTCAATTTTTTAATTAATGACCAATTATTGACCCAAAAAGTTAATCACTGACCAAAAAGCGAAATTTGGTCAAAATGGTCAATCCTTGACTCAATTACAAAACCATCAACCCAATATTTTTATTTATAATTTATTTAATTATTAAATCTTTTATAATAAAATTATATTTATTAATAATATACTATACTTAAAACATTTAAAATAAAAAAATAATATATATATATATATATATATATAAATTTTATTTATATATATATTTATATATATATATATATACATATATTTATATTTTTATTTATAACATACTATACCTAAAATATTTAAAAATAAAAAATAATATAAAATAAATTTATATATAAATAAATAAATATATATTTATAAATATATATATATATATACATATATATATATATATCTATAGTGATTTATAATTTTGTTAACTATCAAATATTTTAATAATTAAATTATATTTATAAATAATATACTATAATTAATATAATTAAAATAAAAAATAATATTAAATAAATTTTTTTATATAAATGTATATATATATATATATATACATTTATATATACCTATATATATTTTTAATTATAATTTATTTAATTATTAAATATTTTTATAAATAAATTATATTTATAAATAACATACTATACTTTAAACATTTAAAATAAAAAATAATATTATATATATAACATATATATTTATTTATTTATAATTTATTTAATTATTAAATATTTTTTATAATTAAATTATATTTACAAATAATATATTATTCTTAAAACATCTAAAATAAAAAAATAATTTTACATAAATAAATAAATATATATATATATACACACACACACACACACATATATATTTATTTATTTATAATTTATTTAACTATTAAATATTTTTATAATTAAATTATATTTATAAATAATATACAATACTTAAAATATTTAAAAATATATTATTAAATATATATAAATTTATAATTTTTTAAACTATTAAATATTTTTTTAATTAAATTTTATTTAAAATAATTTACTGTACTTAAAATATTTAAAATAAAAAAATAATGTTATATAAATTTAGATATAAATAAATAAATATATATATATATATATATATATTTATCATTTTTTTAACTATTAAATAATTTTATAGTTAAATTATATTTATTAAAATATATTATAATTAAAATTTTATAATATTAAAATAATATTAAATAAATTTTATTATATAT
The DNA here is from genome assembly GCA_022702705.1 of Papilionanthe hookeriana x Papilionanthe teres. Taxonomy (NCBI): domain Eukaryota; kingdom Viridiplantae; phylum Streptophyta; class Magnoliopsida; order Asparagales; family Orchidaceae; genus Papilionanthe; species Papilionanthe hookeriana x Papilionanthe teres. Next base: position 74,965,161 of record CM040435.1, on the reverse strand, counting down.
ATAAATATATATTTATGTACCTCAATATATATTTTTTTATTTATAATTTTTTTAATTATTAAATTTTTTTATAATTAATTTATATTTATAAATAATTTACTATACTTTAAATATTTAAAAAAATATTATTAAATATATATATATATTTATAATTTTTTAAACTATTAAATATTTTTTTAATTAAATTTTATTTAAAATAATGTACTATACTTAAAATATTTAAAATAAAAAAATAATATTATATAAATTTATATATATATATATATATATATATATATATATATATATATATATATATATATATATATATATATATATATATATATATATATATAAGATGTAAGATGGGAGATCCGGATTTCCGTGAAGTGTTCTTGAGGCGATTTGCAATTTCTACTAAATTCTTCTGATTTTAGTTGGATTTTTCTCCTGTTTGATCCTTCTTTTCTTGTTTCCTGCTTAATTTCGATGTTCGGGTAGGCTTCGCATTTCTGGATTGGAGGATTTTTTTGTTTCTCTTGGTTTTCCCGGGTTCTTGAAATTCAAATCTTTTGAATTTTCTTGTTCTTTATCTCGGTTCTCTTTTCATGGCCGATTCTTCTTCTATTTCTATTCCCGGCAAGTCTTCTTTTGTGGATGTGGTAAATGTCCGCTGCGGATATGCCGGATAAATTGGTTTTTCCTAATTGCTTATCATGAAACTAGCTGTCGGTAGAGGTAATTGCCCTTTTATTAAACAAGTAAGCAAGAAGGGAGGTAAGCCTGCCTTAATCTTCACGGATTCTGAGCTTGCTTCATTGGTTGAAGTTCATAAATTTACTCTTGTGGGGAAGTTTCAATATGGGCATCCTAAGATGGAAAGAATAAGGAAATGTTTTGAAGATTTGAAATTGTCTGGTTCATGGAAGGTTGGGCTGTTTGATGGAAGACATATTATGATTTAGCTTTCTAAAGATGAGGACTATGCAAATTTGTTCTCTAAAAAGTTCTTGATGATGGATGGAAAATATATGAAAATTCTAAAATGGTCTCCTGATTTTGATTCTAATCAAGAAGCTCCTATTATTCCTGTTTGGTTTAGAATTCCTAATCTGAAATTACAATATTTCAATCATCAAGTGATCTATGCAATTGGTACTGCTTTGGGAAGCCTCTAAAATTGGATATCTCTACTTTTAATTTGTCTAGACCTTCTTTAGCAAGGATTCTAGTTGAAAGAGACATTACTCTTCCCGATGTTGAGGAAATTTGGCTTGGATCTCCACATAATGGTTATTGGCAACCACTACTTATAGAACAAAGGCTCGCATACCGTTGTAAATGCAAGATGTTTGGTCATTGTAAAGACAACTCGTTATAGGATTCATCCTAATCTTAGAGCTAACAAATGCTAAATTGGTTATTTCTATCGCCGATAACTACATACCCGATGTAGTGCCTGCTGTAATGCCTGCTGTTCCTAATGTAGTGCCTGTTGTACCTGAGGTAGTGCCTGCTGTAATGCCTGCTATTGTGCCTGCTATAGAAGTTGGGAGGATGGTTTCTGCTGATTCTGGCATTCTTCCTTCAATTCCTTCTGAGGTTCCTGAAATTACTTTATCTTTATCTAATCCTACACCTATTTCTGATGATTCTAATTCAATCATGGTTCAAATTAAACAAGGAGTTACTTTTACTGATAATGAGCCCGTTACAAACAATTCCGCCATGGAAGTGATGGATCCCGTTGGTAATTCGACTTATATTTACGTAATGTTATTCGAATTCCGTAATCGTTTCTAATGTACCGGATGTTCCATCTATTATTCATTCGAAACTTCTTCGATTTAATCATTCTTGAGAAAGAAGGCAATCGTTATAGAACATGTTGGAAGTGATTTAAACTTTTCAAATAATATACAGGTATAATTCGGTTTCAACTATCCCCAAACCTCGTTGATTATCCCATTTTTCAAAATGTTACTCAAGATGGGTTAACTTCTTCCTTGGTTAATCTTGATGCTGCTGCTAATGATCTTAAGGATGATTGGTTGATCAAGAAGTCTAAAAAGAAAAAGAAATCATGCTGATTTATTGTCTTTATCCGAAGCTAACATTATTCCTTCTTCCTCTTCTAGGCTTACTAGAAGTGGAAAGCTTGCCCTTCATGATTAAGTTCATATGCTTGGAATATTAGGGGAGTGGCCAATCTCGGCTCCCTTAATAGAATTTGAGTCTAAACAGGATTCATAAGTTTTGGGTGATTGTGCTTTTGGAACCTTTGGTGAAATCCAATTTTGATAAATACATCAGAAAATTTCCTGGATTTTCTTTTTTATCAAATTGTTCTAATAAGATTTGGCTGCTCTATAGAAAGGAATTATTGGTGAATGTTCTTCTTGATCATTCCCGATTTTACATTTTCATTTTCGGTTAGATCATTTTCGTGGTTTTTCATCCTTTGTGTATGCTGCTTCTCTTCCTAATGACAGATTGGAGCTTTGGAATATAATTCATGAGATTAGTTTAACAATGTCAGAAAGTTGGATGGTGGGTGGAGATTTCAATTGCATTGCTCATCGTAGTGAGAAGAAAGGAGGCAGGAATCCCAATTTAATAGAGATGCTGAAATTTACTAATGATATTCATTCTGCCAAGCTTATTGATATTGGCTTTGAAGGTTCTCCTTTTACTTGGAAGAGAGGATCTTTATATGAAAGACTTGATAGAATATTAGTTAATCAATCTTGGATTAACATGTTCCCTATTTCCAAAGTTAAACATTTGGCTAGAATGGGTTCTGATCATTCTCCTTTGCTTGTCTCGTCGTGCTCCTTTTTCTGTGGTGAAATCTAATTCATTCAGGTATCTAAATGTTTGGTCTGATCACCCTGATTTCAGTAAAGTAATTGAGAGGAATTGGTGTGCTCCTATCACTGGTTTTCCAAATCCTATTATCAAATTATGGCTTTTACATAAAAGACTAGCTAAGGAACTTAAAGTATGGAACTGGAATGTATTTGGTAATATTCATCAAAAGGTCTCTGTTCAATTTGAAGTTTTTGTGTCTCGTCGTGGAAAAAGATGTTGAAGCCGGGAGAGCTTCGAACAACAATTATCTACTCGCCTATGCCAATTTAAATTCTGCTATTCATCAAGAAGAGTTATTTCTACAGCAGAAAGCTGCTGCAAATCGGTTCCATCATGGAGACAGAAATTCTAAATTTTTTCATGCTCTTATTAAATATAAAAGATCGATCAACACTATCCTCCAAATTAAGACAATTGACAACGGATATCCGTTAAATACTAAGGATATTGCTGAGAATGCTGTTTCTTATTTCACCGAGTTGTTTCTTGCCTGCACCACTAAATCTAATATGTTTTCTCGCCTCCATATTTTCTTCTTCCGGATTCATTAATCAATCATTGGATTTAGTCACTGCTCCTAATGAACATGAGATTTCTATTGCCATTAGCTACTATGGAAAGTGATAAGGCTGCAGGGACCGGATGGGTTCACACTCGATTTTTATAAAAAATTTTGGCATATTATCAAATGCGATATTACCGTCGCTGTATCAAAGTTACTTCCATGGTAATCAATTGTCTAAATATTTTGCTTCTTCAACTATTATTCTGATTCCTAAGAATACAATGAAAGCTTCTTGGTCTGATTTTAGACCTATTAGCTTAAATTCAACTTTTTCTAAGATCATAAGTAAGATTCTGGTGGCCAAATTACAACCATTGCTGGAAGATTTAATTTCAGAAAATCAAACTGCTTTCTTAAAAGGGAGAAGTATTAGTGATAATGTGCTTTTGGCTTAAGAACTTTTAACCGATCCGGATAGAAAGTGTAGAGGCTCCAACATTATTTTTAAATTGGATTTGGCCAAAGCTTTTGATACAATAAGTTGGAAATTCATTATTGATGTATTGGAGGCAAGGGGATTCAAAGCCGATTTACGTAATTTGATTGTTAGATGGCTTACCAATAATCATTATAGTGTTATGATCAATGGGAAGTGTCATGGTTTTTTCTCTTCGGTAGAGGTATTAAACAAGGTGATCCATTGTCACCTTACATTTTCATTCTAACTTTTGATTATCTATCCAAGATGTTAAATCAAATTCAAGCAGTCTCATCCATATACTCAATTTCAAGCATAGATCTTCACAACTAATTTCACATCTTGCCTATGCTGATGATGTCATTGTGTTCTCTAATGGAAGTAAGCAATCCATTAAATGTTTAATGAAAACTTTGGCTATGTTTTAAAGCGTTTCT
>CM040435.1:74950891-74955891 GCA_022702705.1 Papilionanthe hookeriana x Papilionanthe teres | reverse complement strand
AATGTTATCTTTGGTCAAAATGGTCAATTCTTGACCCAATTACCAACTCATTGACCAAATAGGTCAACTTTTGACCAAAAGTCAACTTTGGTCAATATAGTTAATATCTGACCCAATGACCACCCCGTTGACCCAATATGTTAACTTTTGACCAAAAAATCAATTTTGGTCAAAATAGGTCAACTTTTGACCAAAAAGTAATCTTTGGTCAAAATGGCTAATTTCTGACCCAATGACCTCCCCACTGACCCAAAGACCACCCCACTGACCCAAAGACCAACTCATTGACCCAATAGGTCGGTTTTTGACCGAAAAGTAAATTTTGGTCAAAATAGTTAATTTTTTATCTAATGACCAATTATTCACTCAATAAGTTAATCTCTGACCAAAAGGTCAACTTTGGTCAAAATATTCAATCCTTAGCCCAATGACAAACTCATTGACCCAATAGGTAAACTTTTGATCAAATAGTCAATTTTGATCAAATAGTCAATTTTTGACTGAATGACCACCAATTGACCCAATAAGTCAACTTTTGACCAAAAAGTCAACTTTGGTGAAATGATAAGTCAACTTTTGACCAAAATATATCAACTTTTGACCAAAAAAGTTAATTTTAGTCAAAATGGTTAACTTCTGACATAATGACATCCCCGTTGACCCAATGGCTCAACTTTTGACCAAAAATTTAATTTTGGTCAAAATAATTAATTTTTGACCTAATGACCAAAATAGTCAATTTTTTAAATTAATGACCAGTTATTGACCCAATAAGTCAATCTTTGACCAAAAAGTCAACTTTGGACAAAATGGTCAATGATTGACCCATTGCCCAATAAGTCAAATATTTGACCAAAAAGTTAATTTTGATCAAAATAGTTAATTTTTGACCTAATGACCACCCATTGACCAAATATGTCAACTTTTGACGAAAAAGTCAACTTTAGTAAAAATAGTCAATTTTTGACCCAATGATCAACCCATTGCCTAAATTGGTCAAATATTGACCAAAAAGTTAACTTTTTAGGTCAAAATAGATAATTTTTGACCTAATGACCAATTATTGACCCAATAAGTAAATCTCTGACCAAAAAGTCAACTTTGGTCATAATTATCAATCCTTGATCCAATGATAAACCCATTGCCCCAACATGTCAACCTTTGAACAAAAAGAAAACTTTGGTCAAAATGGTAAATCCTCGACACACTAACCAACCCACCGACCCAATAGATCGACTTTTGTCCAAAAAGTCAATTTTGGTCAAAATAGTAAATTTTTTACATAATTGCCAATTATTGACCCAATAGGTCAACTTTGGAACAAAAAAGCCAATTTTAGTCAAAATTGCCAATTTTTGACCCTAATGACCACCTCATTGACCCAAAAGGTCAACTTTGATTAAAATTGGGTCAAAATGGTCAATTTATGACACAATGACCTAAATGTCAACTTTGGTGAAAATGCTCAATCCTTCATCCAATGACCAACCCATTGACCAAATTTGTTTACTTTTGACTAAAAAGTCAACTCTGGACAAAATAGTTAATCCTCGACCCAATGACCAACCTATTGACCCAATAGGTCAACTTTTGACCAAAAAGTCAGTTTTGCTCAAAATTGTCTATTTTTGATCTACTGACCGCCTCATTTACCTAAATAGGTCAAATTTTGACCAAAAGACAACTTTGGTCAAAATTGTCAATCCTTAACCCAATGACCAACAACCTAATATGTCAACTTTGGCTAAAAGTCAATTTTGATTAAAATAGTCAATTTTTGACCTAATGACCAATTTTTTACCCAGTAAACCAATCTCGATCCAAAAAGTTAACTTTGGTCAGGATGGTTAATCATTGACATAATGCCCAACCCATTGACCCAATAGGACATCTTTTGACCAAAAGTCAACTTTGGTCAAAATGATCAATCATTGACCTAATGACCAACCCATTAGCCTAATAGGTCAACATGTCACCAAAAAGTCAATTTCGGTCAAAATAAAAAAAAAATTTAATTAATGATCAATTATTGACCTTATAAGTCAATTTCTGACTAAATAGTCAACTTTAGTCAAAGTGGTCAATCCTTGATCCAATGACAAACCCATAGACCCAATAGGTCAACTTTTGACCAAAAAACCAATTTTGGTCAAAATAGTCAATATTTGACCAAATGACCACCCATTGACCCATAGGTCAACTTTTGACCAAAAAGTTAACTTTGGTCAAAATGGATAATTTTTGACTTAATGACCAACCCATTGACCCAATAGGTCATCTTTTGACCAAAAAGTCATCTTTGGTAAAAATGGTCAACTTCTTGATCCAATTACCAACACATATACCAAATATGTCAACTTTTGACCAAAAAGTTAACTTTGGGTAAAATGGTCAATTTTTCACCCAATGACCTCCCTGTTGACCCAATGGGTTAACTTTTGACAAAAAATTCAATCTTGGTCAAAATAGTTAATTTTTGACCTAATGACCAATTAATGACTAAATAAGTCAATATCTGACTAAAAGGTTAATTATTGTCAAAAATAATCAATCCTTCACCCAAAGACAAACACATTGACCTAACAGGACAACTTTTGACCAAAAAGTCAATTTTGGTCAAAATAGTAAATTTTTAACCTAATAACCACCCATTAACCCAATAGGTCAACTTTTGACCAAAAAGTCAACTTTGGTCAAAATGGTATGTGTGTGTGTGTGTATATATATATATATATTTATATAATATTATTTCTTTATTTAAAATTATATAATATATTATCTATAAATATAATTTAAATATAAAAATATTTAATAATTAAATAAATTATAAATAAAATATAAATATATGTATATATAAATAAATAAATAAATAAATATATACGTATATATATAAAATAATATTTTTTTATTTTAAATGTTTTAAGTATAATATATTATTTATAAATATAATTTAATTATAAAAATATTTAATAATTAAATAAATTATAAATAAAAATATTGGGTCAATGAGTTTATCATTTGGTCAAAGATTGACCATTTTGAACAAAGTTCACTTTTTGGTTAGAGATTAACTTATTGGACCAATAGTTGGTCGTTAATTAAAAAATTGACTATTTTGACCAAAATTGGCTTTTTGGTCAAAAGTTGGCCTATTGGGTCAATGGGTTTGTCATTGGATCAAGGATTGACCATTTTGACCAAAGTTAACTTTTTGGTCAAAGATTGACTTATTGGGTCATTACTTCAAAATTTTTTTATTTTGACCAAAATTGACTTTTTGGTCAAATGTTGACCTATTAGGCAAATGGGTTGGTCATTGGGTCAATGATTGACCATTTTGACCAAAGTTGACTTTTTGGTTAAAAGATGACCCATTGGGTCAATGGGTTGAGCATTAGGTCAAAGATTAACCATCTTGACCAAAGTTGACTTTTCTGTCAAAGATTGGTTTACTGGGTTAAAAATTGGTCATTAAGTCAAAAATTGACTATTTTAATCGAAATTAACTGTTTAATCAAAAGTTGACTTATTGGGTCGATGAGTTGGTCATTGGGTTAAGGATTGACTATTTTGACCAAAGTTGTCTATTGGTCAAAATTTGACCTATTTAGGTCAATGAGGCAGTCAGTAAGTCAAAAATTAAAAATTTTGAGCAAAATTGACTTTCTGGTCAAAAGTTGACCTATTGGGTCAATAGGTTGGTCATTGGGTCAAGGATTAACCATTTTGGCCAAAGTCGACTTTTTAGTAAGAAGCTAACAAATCGAGTCAATTGGTTGGTCATTAGATGAAAGATCGAACATTTTCACCAAAGTCGACATTTAGGTCATTATGTCGAATTGACCATTTTGACCAAATTTTACTTTTGGTCAAAAGTTGACCTTTTGGGTCAATGAGGTGGTCGTTAGGTCGAAAATTGATTTTTTTGTTCAAAAGTTGACCTAATGGGTCAATAATTGGTAATTATTTCAAAATTTACTATTTTGACAAAATTGACTTTTTAGTCAAAAGTCGATCTATTGGGTCAGTGGGTTGGTTATTGGATCAAGGATTGACAATTATGACTAAAGTTGACTTTTTGGTCAAAGATTTACTTATAGGGTTAATAATTGGTCATTAGGTCAAAATTTGTCTATTTTGACAAAAAAGTTGACTTTTTGGTCAAAATTTGACCAATTTGGCTAGCGGTTTGGTCATTGGGTCAAAAATTGACCATTTTGAGCAAAGTTGACTTTTTGGTCAAAAGTTGACCTATTTAGTTAATGGGGGGTCATTAGGTCAAAATTTGACTTTTTTGACCAAAATTTACGTTTTGGTCAAAAGAAGACATATTGGGTCAATGGGTTGGTTATTGGGTCAAGGTATAATCATTTTGACCAAAGTTGACTTTTTAGTCAAATGTCAACCTATTGGGTCAATAGGTTGGTCATTAGTCAGAAATTGACCATTTTAACTAAAGTTGACGTTTTGGTCAAAAGTTTACATATTGGGTCAATGGGTTTGTCATTGGGTCAAAGATTAACCATTTTGATCAAAGTTGACTTTTTAGTCAAAGATTGACTTACTGGGTCAATTATTGGTCATTTGGTCAAAAATTGACTATTTTGACCAAAATTAATTTTTTTGTCAAAAGTTAACCCATTGAGTCGATGGGGTGGTCATCGGATCGGGAATTGTCCATTTTGACCAAAGATGACTTTTTGTCAAAGGTTGACTCTATCGGGTCGATGGGTTGATCATTAGGTCGAGGATGAACCATTTTGACCAAAGTTGACTTTTTGGTCGAGATCGGCTTCATCGGGTTAATAATCGGTCATTAGGTCGAAAATTGATTATTTTGTCTAAAATTGATTTTTGGTCAAACATTGACCTACTCGGGTCAATGTGTTGGTCGTTAGGTTGAAAATTGATCATTTTGACCAAAGTCGACTTTTTGGTCAAAAGTTTACCTATCAGGTCAATGGGTTGGTCATTGGCTCGGAGATTGATCATTTTGACCA